>OY744538.1:59863369-59943369 GCA_963556195.1 Sepiola atlantica
CCGACCGGGATCGTGAACTTTTAGTCAATTGATTATAAGGCCCGGGCAGGCTCGAAAAAGAAAAGAAAAAACAACCACCCGACAACAGTAGATCACAGAAGGAGCAGACAGTAAGTGACTCTTTGATTTTTCCTTGTTCGTTTTGCTCGGTTTTGTACTCTGTCAGTGTATCGATTGCTGTCCTAACTTTGCACGCAGTTGGGTAATTCTTTTGTGGGGGTTGTAAACTAGAACGCAAAGGGAATGGGTTCAGAATAAGATCTAGTAAGTAGTGTAACAGATATGGGGAGATGAGACCAGAAAATTGGAGAGACCGATCGGAGGAATATGTATACCCTCTCTTAAAGGGGATTCCGCCGACCTAAAAGAATGGTTGGCGGTAATCGAAAAGAAAAGTGTAATTTATGGATTAGAAGATCGCGAGATGGTGCTGCTCGCTCTGGATGGAGCAAGAGGTCCAGTGTCAAAATTCATCGAGGGGATGTATGTAGAGAACCCGGGGATCGCTTGGACGGAGCTCCGCGTGCAGCTGGTAAAACGATCTGCCAGCGAGCGAACTGCGATTGAGGCCGTACGCAAGCTGACCCGGCTAAGGCTAAACAACAGCGAGGGACTCGATGAGTTAGTCGAGCGGATCCAGGGGTTGGCAGTTCAAGCCTTCCCAGATGGGGCGATCCGAAATACGGGTCCCATCCAGGCAATCCTGGTGGATGCCCTGGTGGACGGGTCAGGCGATAGAGAGATCCAGAGGGAGGCATTAAGGTGTCACCCGCTCACACCAGTGGAGGCCCAGGGATTAGCGAGAGATAGTATAAGGCTAGGGGAACGCGCAGAGAGAGGCAATGGTGAGGAAAGGCCTGGGAGAAGGAAAACGGTGGGGAGCAGAGCGGGTCCGGGGCCCCGAATGGAGAGAGGGGGCGGAGAGGATTGGGAGGCAGACTCTGATCCTAGGAGGAAGGCACGGGACCTTCAATGCGAGCACTACAGGCTCACACCGGCCAGACAGGTATCAGTCTGCTGGACCTGTAAAGGTGAGGGGCACCGAGCGGCAGAGTGTCCCACAAATTATGGACGCCCACGCAGCACGTTTAGACCGAACTGCACTAGGTGTGGTCAGTTCGGACATGAGAGTCGGTGGTGCACAGCAGTGTAGATCGGAGGTGAGGGATTAGGATTCCGAACCTTAGTGTGCCACCTGACGCTGGAGTAAAGAACCAGAGAAGTGCCAAGAGGCCACCCCGCAGAGAATAAAAGGCAGGGTGGCCCCCAGAATGATAAGTTTAGTGAAGGATAGTGAAATTAAATGGGAAGAAGACAGGCTTGGGTTTTGTTCGCCGGTTTATGAGAAACCGCAAAAAGCAATGAACCCCTCCCCCCCCCCCCCCCCAGTAGAGAGAGAGATCGAATTAAACCCGACTGCTAGGTCGGTTGATGAGTCCAGTGAGTGGGAGGAGAGCGGCAAAATACCCCCTTGCCCAGCTCCAGAAGAGACTGAGAAAGAGATCGAATTAAACCCGACTGCTAGATCGGTCGATGAGTCCAGTGAGTGGAAGGAGAGCGGCAAAATACCCCCCTGCCCAGCTCCAGAAGAGACTGAGAGAGAATCAGTTAGCCAAAAAGGTAGAGGAATTACCTATGAAGTTACGGTTGAGGGGAGCAAAACGCCCCACCATGGAATAGTAGGAAAGCCAAGCCAAAGCTAGTCAGGGACTTGGGGGAGAGGCCTAGGTTGTGCTGTGTCACACCTGTTGGCTCCACCATGTGCAGAGAGGGCCCCCATGCCGGTGGTTGTGGCACGGACAGTTGTCTTGGAGGTCCCCCCCCCCCCCAAGATAAACAGACTGATAGAGATAGAGGGAGATGCATAACTGGGACCGGTGGAGGGTCGTCGTGGTTGGATCCAAATGGTCGATCACAAGTAGTAATATACCTGCAGCTGGATGGGCTGCTGCCAAAACGACCAGGCAGGTATATAGTGAGTTTTAAAAACAAAAGAAAGTTGAAGTAATCGACAGATGTTCGAACAACCGGGAATATGCTAGATTGTGGTGCGCCTTACGAAAGGGCACAGAAGTAATGATAAGCGAAGGAGATCCTATCTAGGAAGGATAGTGTTGATACAGACGAGACAGAAGAAATCAGTGCCTCCCGTTGCTGGGAGAGGCACTCGATGTGTAATTAAGGGCAGTGTCGGGAAGCGATGAGAGAATGATCATGAAGAAATTGGAAGTTATAAGAAGAACCAAAAGGGATACTGTCGCATGCAGCCAGAGAAGGCGCATCGATATCGAATGTCACCGGGCCGAAGTGAGCCAAGAAGGTGCTAGTCCGAGAGAATTGTTTTCCCAGGGAAGGGAACGAAAGAAAAAATGGCCAAGGTGGCCGACGCAGTGACAGCAGAAGATGTTGTGCTGGTCTGATTGCAATGTTTTCCCCAGGTACAGGGGCGTGGAATAAAATGGCCGATGTGGCCGACGCAATGATAGTGACGGTATGCGAACCAGACAGGTCCGTACCAAGAGAATTTCAGTTGTTGACACCGACGAGTGAGTGTACCAGGTGCACAGTTGGATACGCTATCGCTAAAGACACTTGTCGCCGAATATAATCACCTCGACAGATCAAGAGAGGCGTTGTTACAGATACAGGCCGAATTACCAAATCGTTTGAGATTACCGGTCGACCCCACCGAACAGTTATGAAAGTATTATCATGTATTAAGATGTGTTGCATAACCAGAAGGTAATAAGCTATTAGCTTTAAAAAGGTTGAAGGTTCGATTAAGCCCGGCAGGAAGGTAAAATTCACGTTAGAAAGGTAGAACTAGACACGGGTACAATAGGGCTAGGCCGATGTTAGTGAGAATTTTACACACAAATGAGAGGGTTAGCTGTTGTAGAAAAGACAAAGGGCGCAAGAAAGACGTAGGGGGAAATTGGATGGCACGAGTACACTGACAACCGAGTGCATGAGCGATGACGGGTTACCCTTGAGTACACTGCACCCAGGTCACAAGCGGGGGCAGGAATCGCTGCCCTTGTTGGAAATCCAGGTGGATGACCAGTGAAGAAGTAGAGATTGATTCTGAGGAGAAGGTGATGGTGGCGTAATTTGTAAGGAGCGTTGCGAGCTACCATTTGTAGTAACAAACTTTTAATTGCATGCATAATAATTCATTTTGTCACCCACCCACCTTCCAACACAAGAACCACAAAATGCATACACACACACACCCATACATACGTAATCCTGATGTTTTAATAGACTAGAAAAAGAAAAGAAGAAGAAAAAAAAAGAAAGACGATCAAAAGGAAACAGAACAAAAAAAGAAAACTTTTTGTTCCATTTTTAGTTACAGTTTTTTTTATTATTATTGTTTGATTGTGTTACCGTTGTTCTCTCTGTGTGTGCGGGAAGGGTGACAGTCTGGGAGATGTCAATTACGAGTAATTGACACGAAATAAGGATTGGGCGGATATGACAGAACAATTATGACCGACGGAGATCGGGCACCTTAGGGCGCACTAGTATGCATCTTAGTGATGATGCTAGGCTCTACGTCGAACGAGGTGGAGATATCCGGCTAGTATATATTCAGCACGAGTCGGCTATCCAGGCGAAGGAAGGGAGATGGCGTCGAAATATCTAGAAAAGTCCCTTAGGTTGTCAACTCTAATTATCGCTGCACAATGAGCCACGTTTACCATGTGGGAGGTGGAATATTGCTAAAATCTTAATCGTCAAATTCTAAAAACATCACCAAGAAAAATATACGGTCAAGCGTGTCAGTACTATGTTAGTTGGGTGGGCGAAGCTGGGCCGAAGATTACCATCTGGAAGCTGTCACTATTAATTAGGGCAGATATCTCCTTTCCCCAGCAAGGAAAATGGATAATTGTTTTCTATGTAAATAATATCTAAAAGCCTAAGTGAGGAATTTCAATTGCCCGTACCACCCAACTCCGAGAGAGGAAGAAGGACACAGAAAAAGGATGGGGGAGAGAAAGAGAGTAAGTCAGGATACCCAACACCACCCACCCCCGAGAGAGGAAGAAGGATTAGAGAAGTAGGTTGGAAAAGGAGAAGGTGTGACAATATGCCTTTTTGGGAAGAGAAAGGATCTTTGGGTTTTTGGAACGAGAAGACAGTTAGATGACAGTGAGAGCTGGGCGCTCGGCCTGTCTGGACAGTAATATCCACCGTTTTCCAAACATAGGTTAATGACTTGATTAAGAACTAGCAATCGCAAAGGGATCCGCAAACACGCACAGAGAAAGAGACGATGAAATAGTTTAACACAAAGGACATTTTATCAACAAATAGACTTTAATTCGACGTTTTAAAAACAATTGTTTATCTTGTTAATAATTATTTCATACGAAAAGAAATCGCCGAGTTGTTGCAGTACTATTATTGATTTGTTCTGCTTGAATAACCTTGCCTTCACATGACCAACGAAGCTATCATCATTCATCTCGACCTGGAGCAGATTCGACCGACATCTTTTGTTTTCATTGCCACTATGACGATCATCGGCCAAAAGAGTGTTCACGGTCTGGCAAGATCTCTGTGTAGAGAACCAGAGGCGTGAGCACAGATACACATACGACAAGCGAGGTACATCTTTATGAGAGGCTCCGTGACGTGGAATAGAGTGGAGTATCTGTTATACTTGGCGCCGCAACCAGGAGATCAAACACCTGTGCGTGAGTGGCCGACAACGATACCTACGGTGTCGGACTAGAGTGGGGTACGTGTTTATATTTTTGCTTGTTTTCCAACCAGACGATACATCTGGGCTATTAATACTTGAACGCTTCGCAGAACTTCAAACATAAATCCATTTACAAAAGTTCTTATTATTCTTACAATGTTATATCATTCAGATAATTAAAAAAATGAGAACAGTAAGTGAGGGGGGATTAAGAAAGAAACAGAAGGAGAAAGAGAGATATGTTGCACTGTTTTCCAGACCTCCTGTAGTTTCATCAATGACTGGGCTTCTTATGTTGTGACATACCAGGGTCTAAAGTAAAGAAACCTCGGGCTCGGAAGTCCAATAAAAAAAAAAGATAGAAGAAAGTCCCACAATTGAAATGAATCACACGACTTCTTTACTTTTATTCGTGTAGAAGTTATGAAGAAGGGCGCTCCTAAAATATAAAGCTCACTACAGATAGAGAGAGAGAGGGAGAGAGAGTGTGTGTGTGAGTGGGTGTTTAGGAATTTCATGTGACCCAATGAGTTCTACTGCTATCACGTAACACAGTACTACCTGATGTATAGTCGGATCATCGGCGAATAAGATGGCTGATGAGGATGGTGGTTAGTAACCCAACAAAATGAAAAAAAACAAGACATGTTCAATGGTTATCTACGTGGAGAGATAATGATGGGGCAGCCTGGCAGGTAACGGCTAAATGACGACGTTCATCATGCTCAAAGACATGGTCAACATAAGAAAAAGCATTTATGTAACGCTCTATAAGGAGATGAAATCATTGAAAACTGCCCAGGCGAACTAGTGCAGAAGGTTTAATTTCAATACCTTACTGCCAGATGAAATCCTTCAAAGGTCATTGCACTATGTAAAGTTCCCCGCTTGGGTCGTCATCTTGAAACATGGAATAATCGGCCCGTTTTGCTTTTTTTTAATGATGTTGGGGAGACCGTGACGATCAATAAGGAGCATTACATTGTAGTACTCAACAAATTCTGGAGAGAACTTGATGCCCGTCGTGACATGCGGGGAGAGAGGACAATGGATTCAACAAGAGGGAGCACCTCCCCACACACAGCTGACATCACTAAGGGGTTGGTTAGATCGTCGCTTTGAAGGTCGGTTATTCAGCAGACGCCGCCTTCCAGAATGGTCTCTGCATTCACCGGATTTAAACCCACTAGATTTTTATCTTTGAGTTTTTTAAAGACCACGTGTACCAGAACAATCCAGAAAGATTGCGGAACTCCAACGTAACCATCACTCAGATCTGTGGCATAACAATAGGAGAGTGCATTAGGGAAAGCGACAATTTCGCTCGACAACTCCAAGTATGCCATCAACGTAGAGGCGCACATTTAGAATATGGCTTGTAAAATGGTTATTTTATAATACAAGATACTGAAAGAACACTTATTTTAATTGTTATCATTTCAGAATTGAGGAAATCCAAAGTGTTCTTGTCTTTCTTGACGAGTTGATAAGTTATGAGCATGTAGAGTGGGCATGTTTATACTGTTATTATATATCATAAATGTATTGATAAAATGAACTTAAAACCAATATTTGTGCTCAATAAAAGGTAAAGCTTTATAAGTATACATTATATACAAATTTTAAATGGTCTACACAAATCAATTCATGTTTCGGTAGTACTGTGTACCTCGTCGGGATCACAAGTTTATAATGAAATCAACCCCCCCCCCCCTAAAACAAAAAATCAGATGAAGAGGATTCAGACAGTTGAGAGATTTATAATCAGCAGCAGCAGTCTCTATGCGACATGCAAACACATTTACTTGACTTACAGTCATAACTGTGGGGAGGGGGAGGGGGTGGAGTGTCAAGAAACATGTCATTTTTGCTTGAATCACAACTATCCAAATTATACTAACCTAAAACCTCATGCACCAGAGCGATCACATAAACACAAGCAACACACATGAATAATAGACTATATATTTATACATACAAACCATGAAACACACACAAACAAGCACAACCATATATCACCATTTAAAAATCTCATCTCAATATTATAGATGCTCTTTTTAAAGTTGTAGATTATAATCATTAAAAAAAAAAATCAACAGTAAAGACATATTTTTAAAGACACCAAGACTAACATCGCCTGAAGATGATTTGATGAATCAAATCGAAAGTACTTGCGAAAAAGGAAAGAAAATGGAACAAGAAACTCACGGAACTTACAAACACCAATTTGACCGAAACACTAAATGGACCATTTGGAAAATTGAAAAAATAGAAATAGTCTTATCAAGCAAAAGCACTCCGTGTTATTTAATGTTTGCCTATATATATATATATAAATATATATATATATATAAATATAAATAATAATATAAATACATGGTGGATATTTGCAGGTCACACTACGGGATGAGGACAAGGAGAAAACGGCCTTTACATGTCATCGTGGCCTATTTCAGTTTAATGGCCTCTCTTTTGTCCTTTTGGTGGCCGGGCGTATTCTAAGAATTGATGTCTGTCGTATTACAGGGTCGCAACGTATTTAGATGACATCCTGATATTTTCAGACTCAGTGGGACGCCACTTAGATCACATACGTAGGGTGTTGGGTAGCTTAAGAGAACATAACCTTAAGTTAAAACCCACGAAGTGCGAGTTCTTTCGAAGAGAGTCTCAGTATATGGGGTTTAAAATAAGCAAGAAAGGAGTACAACCAGATTGCGATAAGGTTAGGGCGATAAACTTAGTGTCAACCCCAAACACAGTTAAAGAAATAAGTTCGGTATGGCTTCATATTACCGTCGATTTGTAAAAGATTTTTCGGATATAGCAGAACCATTAATTAACTTAACTAGAAAGTATACGTGGTTCGTGTGGAACGAGGCGTGTCAGACAGCATTCGATACGTTAAAGAAGAAACTGTTAGAGCTAATAGTGTTAGCATACCCGAACTCAAACAAAGAGTATAGGCTGTATACGGATGCGTCGGAGCGATCCATAGATGTGTGTTTGACACAACAGGTATACAACAGGACTCATAAATAGAGAAGCAGATTTACTTTCTGTCTCACAAGTTAAGTGACACTCAGAGGAGGTGGTCTACGTTAGGGAAATTAAATCATTAGTTACATGGAGCACTCTTTACGATCCTCACGGATCATAAACTTTTAGAGTACTTGTTGATGCAGAACAAAAAGATACAGGTGTGGGTTCTGGGGATAACCGGGTACAACTGCACGATAGAACACCTGAAGGGTAAGGACAATGTATGTGCGGACCTCTTTTCACGAGCGGTGGGAACACCTGTAAGCAATGAAGAGAAGCGGGTGGATATCGATGACAGAAATTATGAGGTAGCTGCGATAAACTCTAACAGGTCGAACCAAAGGCATTTGCATCATACTCGAATGATGACACTCCTTTAGAGACGCATGAACGTCCGGGAATGGAAGGAGTAGAGAATTAAAAAGGATTAAGGATGGTAGGACCACCAAGAAGTTCTTATTAATCGATGAGGTAGTATATTATTTGTCTCAGCCGGATGATGAGTCCCTCGTCAGATTGTATACTTCCATCCACTTGCAAAAGAAAGTCCTCGTGCGATACCATGACAGCAATGGCCACATGGAGGTGGAGAAAACATTTAAGACAATTAGGCAAAAGTATTTTGGGCCGGGATTGATTAAAAAGATAGCAATATTTATAGGTAAGTGTATTCTGTGCCAAACTAGAAATCTAAGGAGACAGCAACCCTGAATGCAGGAATACGATACCCCATACCATCCTTTTTGCGAAGTGGGCCCTAGAAATCACAGGACCGTATCCTACCTCGCATTCTAATAACAAATATATCGTTACATTTATCGATGTGTATAGCGGTTGGCCCATTTGCCATGCCTTATAAGAAGGCAACGATGGTGGCATATATTTTAATTGAGAAGATTCTCCATAGGTTGGGGGCACCTGTTTGGCTGGTGGCCGATAATGGTCTGGAGAATATAAACCAGACGATGAAAGGTACATTGAAGGAATTGAACGTACACCATGTGAATACCATGTATTATCACTCTCAACGAACGATAAATGACATACGGGCCCAATTCATTCTGGCGACGATGAACAGTCGTGGGACTTTCCTATTAACCAGATGTTGGCAACGATTAGATTCCATGTCAGCGAATCAACAAATTTCTCATCGTTTTACTTGATCTATAGTAGAGATGTGGGCTTACCATTGGATAACATACTGAGACTACGACGAGTATTTTACGGTGATGATCATCACACGATGGCAATCCAAGAGATGCATCGCTCATTCACGTTAGTTAGAAACAATCTAAAGAAGGCGAGGAGACGAGCGATTGACAGAGCGAATGATAGATCTAAGGAAGTGGAGTTTAAGATAGGCGATCTGGTGTATTAAGAAAAATAAATTGGACGAACGATGGAGGCCATACTATATGATCATTGATAAGACCGGGCCGGTATCATATAGAATAAGGGATCAGTTGACCAGTTCAGTAACAAAGATACATGCCAGCCACTTAAGAAAAACAAATTTAGATGAATGAGAACTCACAAACAGGATAGGCCATGAGGAAAACGGGGTGACCTCAGTGGAATCCGACGTGGAGCCGGATGAAGAAGAGATTGATGTTCAGCTGGGCCCAATTCATTCTGATAATCACTATCAGATGAAGAAGAAGAAACACAGTCGAACGTAGAGGACATTGATAGACGACCGGAAATAATGAATTCTGTGTATGATACAGATGAGGAAACAGAGTCAAATGTAGAGGATGTTGATATTCATTCAGAGCATGACGGGGAGTTTGGCAGACGTAGACAAAGAATCAAATATCGATAGAGAAAGGAGTCATGGGAGCAAAGTGGTTGTAAAAGCAGAGATCATGTCTCGATAAGGGAAAGGCAGATCATCAGGCATAAAGCCGAAGATAGCCGAAGAAATCGCCGTATTGGGCAACAACTGTAAAGAGAAAGGAATTAGAAACACACGTGAGATGAATGTGACAAGAGTAATGGAAGATAGGAAATAAGGAAAGAAAGAGGTTCTGATAAATCTGATAGATATTTTAGCAAGGTTGCTATGATAATGTACGGTTGACAAGTCAAAGTTGTTAGATTTTAATGTCAGACGAAAGAGACAGAAGGCATTAGGGGGGAAGGGAGATAACTCTACTGGAATTGAATCTTTGCAATTGACAAGTTATGAATTAAGAAGTCTCTCAAGGATGGTCGCGCTGGAAACGAGTTGGCGATGGAGTTATTAACGAGGATGATTGTTGCGTATCTGGTTGCGTTTTCCTGCTTGATCGCATTTGCATGAACCTTGGAGTATTTTCAGAATGTGCTTTTTCACGAGGGTTGGTCACACGAGCCAAGTGGTTTGTGACATTTACGATCTCCGATCCTATGACGAGATATACAGCTCATGGAGAGAGAGGATGGCGAGGGTAGAATTTACAGTAGATGCAAACCTCCCACAGGAATTTACGACACCATGATGAAAGCACTCTTTGACTCAGTAAAGAACAAATTTATGGATATTCGCACAGAGCATGATCAACTTCAGGCCATATATATGGATTAAAAGTCCATGGCCCACAGAACCAAGTGCTCTTTGTTGCCATTTGTTGGCAGCACTCTAAGTTATCTGTTTGGGGTGACCATGGTTAGCGATCTCCAGTCAGTTAAAAAGGCATTAGCGAGGTTAGAGAATACACAGGAGAAGGTGGTACACATAATGGAGGAGAACATCTCCATTGTTAACATCACGAGTCAGGAGATAGCAGGAAAAAGATATAATAGGGAACCTAAATGGTGGCGTCCATAGAAAACACCACACAGGAGATAGAAAGACGAATATATCGAACAGAGGTGTTAAATAGGTATTTTGGATGTAAGATGATGCTTGATGGACTCGATAGATATGCGTTGAATCATTTGGAACTACAACTGAATATGGTATCAGTGGGCATTTATCCCCAAGCATAATCACCCAACACAGCCTAAGGGAACTGCTACGCAATATAGCCAGGGCCTTGCCGGATAACTTTAAGTTGGCGAGTGATCAAGAAAGGCACTTATGGAACTATTATAAGACTTTGGAATGAACGACAATTTTCAGTTCAGAATCCGTGGTAGTAGTACTGAACATTCCGCTGCTGGACAGGGAAAATTTCTATATAATAGATAAAATTCTGAATTTTCGTATGCCAATCCCCTGACAGCCGGATGATTCGAATGGTCCGAATGTCTCAGCTAGATTCCAGACATATTCTGTAATGCTTGCCGTGAACAAAGCAAGGAGCCGATATGTGCTAATGGACCGCTCGGAGGACGCTCGTTGTTCGGAGGGTGCAAGCGGGCTGTGTGAAATCTCCAGCCTGGTGTACGTGGCCAATACTAGAGAATCGTGTGAGATGTCGCTATTTAGGTGCAACGAGGCCGAGGTAGGACGGAACTGTAAAGTCATGATAGACCGGGGCACGTAGATAGTGGCAACATCCATTGATATACTTTCCGTAGTTCTTCGTGGAAGCCAAAATAAGGGAAGGGTAGTAGCACACACTCCGTTAGCTACAGTAACAATAGATTAATTTTATAGTAATGGCAGCTCAGATCAATGGGAAATCTAGGTTCAGAGGGGTAGATAAACTACATATCGCACCGATTAATGTTTCAAGGGTCGCTGTGTGGTCTCCAATAACAAGAGTGGTTCACAACTTCTCGGCAGAGATCATACTGTCAGAGTTGCAAGATATGGACGAAATCCTAGCCCACCGATTAGTAAATGAGTTGAAAAGGATTCATATAGGAAATATTAGTGAAGTGCCTGAAGGTCTGAATATATCATTAATTTTAGGTATTAGCATCGTTGTAGTGGTCGGTTTATTAATATTGAGGGTTTTAGTCAGGGTGTACCTGCGAAAAAGGAGGACCATGAAGCGTTCGACGGTTTCAGTATTCACGGCAAACACAAGAGGTACACAAAGCTCGTTCGGGGGTACAACTAATAAAGAGATATCATCGACTGGGTTATACCCAGATGTGTGGGAAAATGTACACGGCGAAACGATAACAAAGGGATCGGGGGATGCGATCAGCTGAATATGTCGAGCCTATTCTAAGTCTGATGGAATACGATAGGGAGTGGGCAGTGTAAATGTCAAAACAACCTTTTAGGCTTCGCACTCATCATCTTAAAATGGGGATCCTCAGAGGGGGGGGGCTAATGTTAAGCACAGAAGATAACTCTAGACAGTGGATTAGAAGGAAATTGGTGAGCATAGTATGCTCAAGTCATGCCAAATAAAAAAATCTCTTTCTTTAATTTTCTCTCTCTCTGTCAGGCGAGAATTTGCATGGTGTTGATCGGGAGTCACTTTACCATAGCCAATTAAACATGGGAGTGAGGGGAGTAACATCAACTTCTGATAAAATTAAGTTCTGGTGAAAGTAATAGGGAAATAATATTCTTGGACTGTTGAACAATTTATTTGAAGACAGACAATTTTTTATCTTTTTTATGTTATTTTTATGAAAAATTTCACCGAGAAACAAATTTTGAAAAATGAGGAGGAAAGGTGTGTAAAAATTAACGCGTCTTGTTAAATCGCCAATGGAATAAAAACAAACAAAAAACAGCGAAATATAGATGCTTTGACTGGACGTGAAATGAGTACAAACGAGGGTTGATACATTAATCAGATTTAATAAAACGACTGACCTTTCGTGGGCAACAAGTGGTAAGGGTCAGGCAAAAAATTGCGAGGGGTCACAATTAAGGAAAATAAACCGAAAAACTTAGAATCAAAATAAATATTAAACTGCGTAGTTAAAAATCAAAGGAAAACTGAATTACGCAGTGATAATTAAATTTCAAATAGAAAGAAAAGAAAAAAGCATAAGAGAAGTTGACGTCCAGTCACCAGTGAAGTAGAGAGGGGTGCGATACTGGCCGACACGATAACGATCAGGGGACAGAATCGGGTAGGATTTGGTATATAAAGCCTGATGCGGGCAATTGAAAGGAGTTTGCGCCTGTTAGCTCGGTAAGCGAGTTGATCCCACATGGCGATTTCAGCAGGTTCTCTTGGAATCAAATTGTTAACTCTGAAATTGTTTCGCCAAGAACGATCGTCGACAAGAGTTGAATCGTCGAGTTTTTTTCTCTAAGACTTTCGGTGTAGAATTACTACACAAACCTTTTCGAAAATAAATTAACAAACGGCCGTATCTCTCCCCGATCCAAGGGAGATCATTCTACTCGCCAAATCAAAAGATACATTTTCGTCAAACCTTTGTTAAAAGCAATCGAAACTATTAAGTCTGCACCATTTATTGCCGTGTCAAGACTGAACAAAGTGCCGATCTGTTGAAGTCTCTTCTTTTTATAATCAACACAACAACAATTACAACAAAGGCGCCCTCTGGGCCAATCCAAAACTTCACCCAATGGCTGTAACTTGATACATTACATTCCTCCATTCTTAGATCGATCACTAAACATAGTCTCTTAACTTAAATGGAGCTCTCCTTACACGCTCAGATCTCCGAGGAATACGCGATGCTTTCTGTTTGAAGTCTATAGGTTCCACCTCAGCCTCATCCTGTTTTAATAATTCAGGAACTCCTTCTTCCTCAGTAGACTCCCTTGTACTGATTGTCACCATGTCCTCTGTGGCATCATTCATATCAGTCACATTCTCCTCTGGGACCCGGATTGTCCTTTTAATGATCTGGTCTGAATGTCTCCGTGTAACTCCTCTCTCGGTCTCTACCTCAAAATTGACATTACCCAACTGCCTCGTAATGATGCCCTCCAGCCACCGTTGACCAGTGCCAAAATTCCTCACAAGGACTGGATCATTCACCCCATGATTTTGGCACGGTGTCATGATTTTAGTACCCTTCTCCATTTTGTAGTTATACACCCTGCTCTTAAACTTGTTTGGCTGTAACAGATGAAAGGCTGTTCTTAATTGTCGCTTGAACAGCAATTCAGCTGGAGGAACCCCAGTTACTGTGTGTGGACCTGTCCTGTAGTTAAAAAGGAACCTGTTGACTTTTGTTTCAAGAGATGTTTTTGTGTCTTCGTCCATCCTCTTCATTGTTTCCTTGAATGTACGCACACCGAGTTCAGCCTGGCCGTTGGAAGAGGGATGATAAGGAGCCGTGAATATGTGTTTGCCTCTAAAAACCTCCTGAATTCATCACTGGAGAAACAAGGGCCGTTGTCACTCACAACCAGCAGAGGCAAACCATGAGTCGCAAAGATTCCCCTCAACTTCTCAATGGTAGCTGCAGCAGTGGATGTCTTCATTATGCAAACCTCCATCCATTTGGAGTAGGCATCAACCACTATTAAGAACATGTGTCCAAAAACTGGACCAGCATAGTCTATCTGAATTCTTTCCCAAGGCTGACTTGGATATTCCCAACAATGAATCGGAGTTCTGTTGGGCTGTTTCTGATTTAGCACACAACTTTCACACCCCTTGGCGGTCCACTCAATATCTTCATCCAGTTTTGGCCACCATACATAGCTTCTAGCTAATGCTTTCATCCTCACAATGCCTACATGAGTCTGGTTTAATTGCTGCAGAACTTTTCCTCTCAACTTAGGAGGAATAATAATCCTGCTTCCCCACAGTAACACGCCATCTTCACAGGTCAGTTCCTCCCATTTATTAAAATAGGACTTTAACTGTTCACTCCAACTGACCTCATTCCAGCCATTCATGGTGAATTTGTATACCCAACTCAAGATTGGATCTTTCCTAGTCTCTGCTCTCACAGCTTCAACCTTCACTGGAGCTTCCACAAGGTCCATCATGAATATTTCATTAGTGGATTTAGATATATCTTTTTCTTGAGCCTCCAGTGGAAGACGACTCAAACAGTCCGCATTACTATTGAGGGCTCCAGTTCGATATTCTAGTTTGTAATTATAGGCAGCCAAGAATAGAGCCCAACGCTGAACCCGGGCAGCTGCCATAGCAGGAATTGACTTGTTCTCTGCAAATAGACCCAACAACGGTTTGTGATCGGTGAACATCGTGAAGGGGTTTCCAAACAGATATTGATGTAACCTCTTCACTGCAAAAACCAGGGCAAGCCCTTCCTTTTCAATGTGTGCATAATTCTGTTCAGCATCTGAGAGCGTTCGGGAGATGTAACATACTGGCTTTTCACTGCCATCTTCCATCCTATGAGCCAACACAGCTCCCAAGCCATAAGGAGAAGCATCCACTTGTACAAGTGTGGGCTTAGATGGGTCAAAATGAGTCAGAAGGGGTGCTGTACACAGCATTTCCTTTGTCTCTTCAAAAGCTTTTTGTTGGCAGGCTTCCCACTTCCAAACTGTGCCTTTCCTCATTAGACTGTGCAGTGGCTCAAGTCGTGTGGACAAATTTGGTAAATGGCTGCGATAATAATTTACTGCCCCAAGATAGGCTTTCAACTCTGTAACATTCCTGGGTGTGGGGGCTCTTGCCATCGCAGCCACTTTCTCTGGTAGAGGAGCTGTACCATCCTTGCTAACCTTGAACCCTAGATAGGTTATTTCCTCAAGAAGGAATTCGCACTTGCTTCTTTTCAATTTGAGCCCAGCTATGCTCAGCGTATGTAATACTCTCTCTAGGTTCTTTAAGTGGCTGTCATCATCGGGACCTGAAATTAGTATATCGTCCACTCGTACCTTGCAGAAAGGAACATCTTTCAATCGTTTGTCCATCTCCTGTTGAAAAATGCCTGTAGTACTGTGCACCCTGAACTGTAATCTTGTGGGTTGGTACAAACCCCTATGTGTGTTTACAGTTAACAATTCCTGGGTACCTTCCTCCAATTTCAGCTGCTGATAGGCATGGCTTAAATCCAGTTTGCTGAATTTTTCACCCCCTCTCAGTGTGGCAAATATATCTTCGGTTCAAGGAATAGAGTAGCTGACACATGGAGCTGCTGCATTGATGGTTTGCTTATAGTCCCCACATATTCGGATCCCCCCATTGTTACTTTTAACGGTGCAAGCCCATCTAGAATATTCTACTCTTTTGTAAATGCCTTGGTTTTCTAGGCGGTCTAACTCCTTCTCCACCCCTTCTCTCAAAGCATAAGGTACAGGTCTGGCTCGACAAAAGTTGGGCTTGGCTTCTTTATCAATGGGTATATTCACCTGAAAGTCTTTCAGACATCCCATTTCTCCATTAAATAAGGCATCATATTTTGTAAGTATTTTTTTAAGCCTCGATGGGTTAAACAAAACAGCCTTTCCCAGTCCAGCTTTAACTTCTTCATCCAATCTCTACCCAGTAGAGTTGGTACCTCTCCTTTCACAACCAGTAGTGGTAAACAGTTCACTTGTCCTTCGTGTAATACCTCTACAATTGTTGTCCCCTGAGGTTTTACTATTTCACCAGTATACATCGTCAGTTTTACTGTGCTTTTTTTTAAATCCTGAATCCTGCCCAGTTCTTTAAATTTTTTTAGACTAATGACCGAACAAGATGCTCCTGTATCTACCACCATGACCACTTTTTTGTTGTTTAACAACAGCTCCACCTTTACCGGTGGTGTTTGCAAGTTAGAAACATTGTATAAATTCAATTCTTCTTGCCGAACCTCCCTCTCATCCAGATTTAACCTTTCCATAGTGAATCCTTTTTCAACTGTCTGGTCTTCATCCACCACATTCATTGGATCGCTCATTTTAGTTATTTTAAAGAATTTACCTTGTTGCTGCCTGCACTTTCTGCGGGTGTGCCCTGTCTTATGACATCTGTAACATTCACTATTTTTAAATGTACATTTATCTGCCGTGTGTCTGGTACTACCACATCTGTAACACTCCCGTCTCAAGGGTAATTTGTGTATTGGGTTTTCATAATCGGGAAATGTTTCCTGCATTGATATAGAATATTTCCGGGCTGATTCGATTGACACTGCTATTTCAATAGCTTGATTCAACGTTAGATCCCTTTCGGTTAGTAGGCGTTCCTGGATTTTGACATCTTTAATTCCAGAGACTAAGCGGTCCCGTATGTATTCACCAACCCTCTCTTCAAAATTGCAGTGTTCGGACATTTTCCTTAATGCGGCCACATAGTCACTTATAGACTCTTCCTCCCTTTTGTCCCTCGTGTTGAATCAGAATCTTTCATGAATCACATTAGGTGCTGGTTTAATATGTCTCTGCATCAGCCCAACTAGTTCATCAAACGTTTTCTTTTCCGGACGATTATCTGCTAAACCTCTTAACACAGCATAGTTTTTTGCACCAATAACGGATAATAAAATCGCCTTTTTCTTCCCTTCACTCTCAATATCATTGGCTATTAAAAAAAAAACTCCACACGTTCAATGTAGTTAATCCAGGACTCCTCAACATCGTTCCATTCCCGTAAAGTGCCCATCAACGCCATTTTTTTTTTTTTATGCTTCTGGGAACTCCGAACACATCCAATGAGTGTGTTTACTTTTTTTTTCCTTAAAAACTTCCAGCACATGTTGGTGTTAATCTTCCAAATCCCTTCCTCGCATATTCTTCTACTACCTCGTCGCCAATTATTAAGTCTGCACCATTTACTGCCGTGTCAAGACTGAACCAAGTGCCGATCTGTTTCGCAATAAAATAAAAAGACGAATAAAGATAAGAATTTCATCATGATGCTGTGACCACATCTTTGGTGATCTGTTTCCTGTTCGAACATTTCCCAAGTGACACTACTACCAATGATAGGATTGTTAATTGGTATGGCCCTGTTTAGGGGCCGAAATGAAAACACGAACACGAGGTTTAGATACAACAAGTATATTGGAGAAAAGTATATAGAACAGAAGAACAAGAGAAGTGGACCGTCTGTCCTGCGTACGTCAGTGTAGACTGTGTTTTGTCCAGGTATTTAATTGCTTCCCAGCGCAGCAATATGTGAAACAAGGTCGGAAGGTGGGGGAAGAATCAAGCCAATGCCCCTAAATGAGAAGCATTCTGGCCTAGCAAAAATAGCCTGGGCAGTCCCGTCGGCATTCCTCGGTCATGGCGTCTCAGGCAGTAAGCAATAAACTTACTCCCCCCAAAGAGGGGAGGTACGACCTGGGAGGGTGCACCTCCAAGGACAACCCAGGACAGTATACCTCAGCCCGACAGATAAAAGGCCACCGAAATGGCCCAGTTCTTGTCGGACTGATTGTCGAGAACGAATCCTCGACTGGTATTACCCCATCCCGAAGTCCTCAATCAACCGAAGTTAATGAGAGACTGATCCGGCTGGGTTTTGTACAACACTGAGTAGCGTAATGCTTCCAGTATTTATTGAGAATGGACGAGTCCAATGTTCGTTATAGATACGGCAACATAACACCTCCCTCCCAAGCCTGACCTCCTCAGGAGTCTAGTATTGTTTCCTTTTCGGATTGATGCTATTCTGAGGTTGCTTGAGATAGCTGTATGTCAAAAGTGTTGTTTTGGGTAGCCATAACCTCCTCCTGGGTAGGGCTGTTGGTTTCTTCTGATAGTCGTTCCCTAATTTGGTTTATGTCTCTCTTATGAGAGAACTGATGGTCTCTATCAAATTCAGATTTTAAATCCTCCAGGTTTTTAATTCTAGATGTTTAACTTTTGAACACATCTTTAAATTTTGAAAAAATGTCGCCTTTTCTTCGACATTCAACTTCAATACAAGTCATCTTATCAGAAAACTCTTCGATTTGTAACTTTAGTCATTTTAGTTCTTTAACTCTTAGTTCACTCTCATTAACCTTCCACTGGTTATTCAAATAATTTGGCTTAATTTCTTTCAGTTTTGTGTTCGCTTGTTTTCAGCGTGCATTTTGTTTCCTTATGTGATTTAATTTCTGCCATTTTTGCTGTCAATTTATTTTGAATCCATTTCATACGATTAATGGTTGAAACAAAATCCTTTTTTCGTTTTCCTGAACCGGTCGTCAGATTTATCTTCTTCTGGCTAGAATTCTCGGGTGATAATCCCCATAGTCGGAATAAGATGTACGCCAAATAAGTTTCTTGTCTTTTAATATGTAAATTTTTACTTTCTTCGTCGTTCTGTTAAAAGTCACGTTGGTAATTATTTCACCCTCGAAATTTATTTTTTCACCAATTACTGTTCTGGCAATTTGATTGGTTCTTAATATGGTCGGTTTTCCCAACCGTCTCCATGTCTGCATGTTAATAATTCACAAGCCTGAACCCGAATCCAATTGTAGTTTTACTTTTTTATTGAAGATTTTAACCTGAACATATCTCCTTATAATATTGTCGCCATGTTTGATAGTCTTTACTCGCGTTTTATTTCCTTTCATCGTTCTACAATGCAGAACTTTTGTGTCCGATTTTTTTAAAACAAAATGGGCATTCGATAACAAGGGCTCGGCAGTAATTTATTTTTATAATTCTGGTTTGTTTTTGAGGCGTGAAAATCCCGTTTTTTGCTTTGAATAGTTTTTTGATGAGAGTTAAATTTCGATTTTTGACGTATGTGTGCAATTCCCGATTGTTCTGATGTCTCTCGAATCCTGCTTAACACTAATAAATCGTTGGCAGTCCTCAGCTAATTTTTGCAGTGCTAAGTTCGGTTCATTTTCTAATTTATTTAGAACCTTACGCCTTATTTCAGCGTCTTTTCCTGATACCAATCTTTGAACAAAGATTTAGCATTTAAAATTATCAGCACTAAGTTCGGATAATTTAAAGTCGTTGCAGTGCTTATTTACTGATACGAACGTTGAAAAATCTTCGTCGTCTTTTTTTACCAGGTTTAAACACTTCTAGCGTTTGTGAAATAACGACGTCTTTGCCCTAAAAGGCTCCATTAAAAGTTTAACGGCTTCCGCAAAAGTCAAATCGCTAGTCTTTCTAGGCAAAATGAAATCCACGAACTTTGTATGTTCGGTGGTGCCTAATTTTTTAAGTAACAGGCGAACCTTTTTAGAGTCTGCCCAGTTTTCACAATCAATTTTATATAAGTCTTCATATCTTCTAAAATACAAAGCAAAAGTCTTCTCCTCATCAGAGGAATACGTGAAGTTGTCGATTGCACTCCACACAGCATTCTGCGAAAACACATTATCGTTTTCGTTACTTTGGCCTCTAAGTGATATTGTTTGCATTAATATGTCAATCTTTTCGTCAGCTTCTTTCCTGTGTTCGAAAAGAATTTTGTCAGTTTCTCTCTTTTGCTCTATAAGTCTGTCGTCGGCTTCTTCTGCTCTATAAGCTTTTCATTTTGTTCTAGAAGCTTTTGAAATCTTTCTTCAGTTTTCTGTAGTCTCTCGTCTGCCTCTTTTTATGTTCGAGTTGTTGTTGCATTTAAAATTTTACTAATTCTGCAATCGTCGACTTAAACTTCCATATTTTAAAGTGTGTCCTTTTTTGTTAGAAAGTAAATGTTTCCTTTCATGTACGGATTGTTAAAAAAAAGTTCTTTCCTTAAAGTTTTAGTAAGAAATTTCTTAGTAATCTCTGGTAATTAGTTAATTAGCAACTATCCATATTATAAGGAAGCAGCTTACAATTATTGACTTATTTTTTAAAAAAATTAATGTAAAAAGAAAGTACAAAAATATAAAAGGACTAAATGCACAAACAATCACTTTATTCACTTTTTCAAAACAAAAACAAAAAAACTTAACAAGTACACAGTATTTTTATTGCAAATATAATTTGTGTTTCATTCTGTAGTAAAATCGTGACGTTTCAAATAAAAAGGTTTTGTTAATTTGAGCAAACATTTGTGTAAACATGTATATGACCTGGAAGAATGTAAATATCGGATATTCTCATTCTACCAAGATAATCTAATTGTGGTTAGTGAATGCAAGCAAATCTCCTAAACACATGTTTGCCAGCATGCATGCATTGGCAACAAATGACGACATTTATTCACAGTTTATTTTTAAAAACTATAGCTTAACAGAAAATAAACATACATTCCAAAAGAATCGAATGCACATAATTGTAACAAAAGCAAGGAAGTCGTGTGAAACACACGAGGAATTACTTACAGTCGACAGATGGGAGTTCATATTTCATTGTTCGGTGTTGAGCGAGAAAAAGAGGAAAAAAGGAAGTCTAATCCTTGAACCTTGTGATCTCAGAAGAGCAGAGACGAGGTCACGTATAATTGACGAGATTTGGAGGTCTCCTTGGCCTTGTTCTACCAAGGGTACAACTCTGACCACAAAACTCCATTATCCCAAAGGGAGATAACCTTGTCGTCTTTACAACCCTTTAATTTTCCTTCGAAATTTCTCCTATTATAAGTAAGAAATTATGGCATCTGCTTTAACCAATTGATCATTAATGGTTTTTATCTAATAAAGAAGCAATCTGTGTTTTGTCACAAGAACTTTCCGATCCAATTGAGGCAGATTTTTCACTTTTAAATAGAAAAAAAAATTGAGTAAAAAATAAAAGGAAAAATTCAACCAGTGTTGCCTTTTTATTCGAAGATTATAGAAAGCAAATATAAAAACAAAACTTTTTTTCGCAATCCAAAATACTTTCTCAACTAAAAAGAGAAAAAAAATAATTATCCAATTTCATGCAACAAACTGCAAGTAAAGATGTTTAGGTTTTCAAGGTCATTCATAAAGTTTATTGCTGACAAACCCGACCATTATTTTCCATTATAATTAAAGTTTGGTTGTGATAGAAGGGCCAACTGACACCATATTCAAAACAATTGGATAGAATGTCTATCCGAGTCATAGATGAGTAAGCAGACAATGTCATTAAAGGTTAACAGAAAATATCTTTTATTTTGTCAGTGCTGAAAAGGAATTAAAAACAGCAAAGAGTTGATTTTTACAAAAAGAGGTGTCACGCATCCTTGTCGATTTCATCCCGGGAGTTGGAAGAGCCAATAATAGAACTCCAGACAGCACGCTATCGAACTCCAACTGATTGAAAAGCGGAAAAAAATCTATGATTAACTAGTTTAAACTTAAAATGAATGTCATTTCTCTCTCTCTCACACACACATATATATAGTCATGTTTATATTGGTAAAAAAATATGTACTTTAATCTGAGAAAACTAACAACGAAAATATGTAGTATTGTTTACATTTTGTTGATTTTCTCAAATAAAAGTGATAATTTAGCATCATTAGGAAGGGATAATGTTCACAGGCAAAGCACAGTAAGAAACAGGTCGTTGTAGATCACTGACGTTGATTATGCAGATCACTTGTATGCAGATCAATTGTAGATCACTGACATTGACCCTGGTCAGTACTTAGATGGGTAACCATTTGGGATTATAACTAAACACTTCAACCAGGTCCCAGCTTTTTCCTTTCATAACAGTGATTTGGAGGCATCCATTACGTTTCACCGCTTCAATCCTTAAAAAAAGAGCATAAAGTACATTCAGAACTCGTAAAAAAAAAAAACATAATTTATATAAAACGCATTAGCATGAAATTCTCTACCATACATGCCTAGTTTTGACATGTAGAAACGATTTGTAAGATTATTTTAAACTGCAAAAGTAGAGAACAGTTAACACTAGAGAACTTGTAAACAAAAAAAAAAGGGTGGAACCTCCCTAGTTTTAAGATGTGGAAAATATATATAAATTATGTTTGTTTTTGTGTACGAGTTCTCGAGTGTTAACTATTCTGTACTCCTTTTAGGAAAAAGGAATTGTACTGGTCACTATAATTGTATAGCAACACTTACAAACCAATTCATTTGGAATGTGGTGTCTTGCTAAAGTTAGCCTTTTCCAATAAAATAAAAATTACCAACAATAGGTTGTGAAAATGGTCAAAAACCTATTTAAAAGTCCACATAGACCTCGTAAATTCGTATGAATCAGAATGGTACAACTTTGTTGACCAGTTTGATTCTGTTGTCGGCATTCTTGCAGGAGGGGCCACATAATAGTTGCAAACATCCCTAAGTGAAAGTGGTATTATGGAATCGACTGGATTCGAACTTGGCACACCCAGGTCGTCAGTCCATGTCGTTATCCACATGGACGTGTGGCGCAACATATAAAGTTCTAAATAATAATCAGTTCTTAGTCTTCTGGAGGTTTAATGTTAAATCCTCAGCACATGTGATACTAAGAATATAATTAAGGATTACTTAATACTTCTAACCGGTCGTGGCTGACGAGAATATTTTAACCCCATGGATTAAATAAAGGGTTACATTTAAAATTCCGTACAGATTACCGAGTTTGACAAGATGCACCTGAAGAAGGTCGGAGGTTACATCGGCCGAGACATTGTGAGAATGACATCCAAGAGAGGACAGTAGTCAGACAAATCCCAATAATACTCTTTAAAACGATTCAAAATGTGAATATTTTAAATTATAAAACCTGGATTATTGTTTTAATAAATTGCTATATATATAAGTGATCATTTGATCAGTACCACTGGAGAGCCATGAATTTTATAGCTGTTCTGTTTTTAAATCTCCCAAACAGTTACATGCTAAACAGCTGATTATCCTCGTTTAATATTTCACAATTTAAGTTAAGGTCTCCCACTTTTTTTTTTTAGTTTCACTGTTATATACTTGAATCCCCTTTTGTATTTGTAAATTTTCCAGTGGTAAGTCGGCTTGTGTAAGTGCTGAGTCTGCGATATTTTAGATTTAGTAAATTTCGCGTACAACAAAATCGTAGGATAAATTTCAGAGGAAACTTTTTTTTTTAAAATCAATTAAACTGGCGGGTGGAAAAAAAAAGAAAATTGCTAAAATTTTCCTTAAGGCCTTATCGTCTGACCGTCTATAGTAAAAATTAGAGGTCAATATGTTTTTTTCATGTTTAAAACTGTCATTTTTTATTATCATCCCTAAATTTCAAACTTAATGTGAAAAAAAAATAATCCTTTCATATATATATATATATATATATATATATATATATATAAAAGGATTATTTTTTTTTCACATTAAATTTGAAATTTAGGGATGATAATAAAAAATGACAGTTTTAAACATGAAAAAACATATTGACCTCTAATTTTTACTATCGGATAGAGAAAAGAATATTTTGCCGTTATTTGAAGTATCAAATGAATGTGAAGAAATTTTTATGGATTAAGATCAGACTCACAGTCAGACCTAACCAGCAAAAAACATTTCTTAACGGACCTACACGAATTGGAAAAATGGTAAAAAAAATGTCAACATCTGCATCTCTGCATCAATCATAAAAAATCTTGTGGCGAGCTTTGCAGGAATCAAATAAAGGGAGATAATTCTGTCTACATTAAAAATATCTTCAAACATTTATTTCATAGACATATTTAATCATATCTAATCTAAATCACCCCTGTATCATGAGGTGAAGACAAATTTAGGATATTGAGCCTCTCGTAAATTAGTAGGAAAATCTTAATTTAAAATCTCGACCACAATCCTGGCATTCTTGAATGCCACTACGAATTTGGTGTTAGTATATATACAATGCAAAAGTTATCTGTGTTCACCTGCTTTTCGTGATTTCTCCATCCTGTGTCGGCCTAAAACCTATATTAACTATTAACCACTGTAACCTGAGGATTGGGCCTAACGTGCTCCCATCATTAATTTTCAATCTAAACACTGGACCCTATTCTCAGGACCAATTACAAGTAAAGAAAATACTTCTCTCTTTTAGACTCTATACAAGAAATAGCATTTCTTTTTTTATTTAGAAAAAATACTTGTTTTCCTATTAAAATGTGTAAATTTATGATTCAATTTGATAGGAAAAACATGAAAAATAAAATAAATATAACAAATACATTGTATAAATTTAAGAAGTTGTTAAATAAATTTAATTACACCTACAAACAATCTTATCATAGCAATTGAATTCGATTCAAAACCAATTTTTATGACCAATGTTGTACATTTCAATAAGCATATTATTTCCTGTTTTCATTTGTGCCATTATTACGGAAATTCAGTAAAAAAAAAAAATATCTTACATAAAAAATCACAAACTGAAATTGAATGAAAATGATGTTTTGTTTTTAAATTAAAGAGGGAAAATTTAGAACAAAGCCAAAATTCAAAGAAGAAATTTAAGAAACAGTTGTCATCTGACAGCATAAATGTACTTTTAAAAAGAAAAATATATACACTATTTTTTATGATGAAGGATTTATTATTGGTATGGCAAGACTAACCAAAATATTGGAGAAGAGAGAAGTCTGCCATTTGTAAGATGGACATTGTTATGTTGCAAAAAGGAATCTTTTGAGGTAAACAGTTTGCTTTCATTTAGTGACAGTGGGATGGAGTTTATTAGGACAAAATTGATGTGGTGCCATCATTTATACTGATTTTTAATGTGTAAAGTTATTTAGTAAGCTATAAAACAAAATTGATGTGGTGCCATCATTTATACTGATTTTTAATGTGTAAAGTTATTTAGTAAGCTATAAAACAAAATTGATGTGGTGCCATCATTTATACTGATTTTTAATGTGTAAAGTTATTTAGTAAGCTATAAAACAAAATTGATGTGGTGCCATCATTTATACTGATTTTTAATGTGTAAAGTTATTTAGTAAGCTATAAAACAAAATTGATGTGGTGCCATCATTTATACTGATTTTTAATGTGTAAAGTTATTTAGTAAGCTATAAAACAAAATTGATGTGGTGCCATCATTTATACTGATTTTTAATGTGTAAAGTTATTTAGTAAGCTATAAAACAAAATTGATGTGGTGCCATCATTTATACTGATTTTTAATGTGTAAAGTTATTTAGTAAGCTATAAAACAAAATTGATGTGGTGCCATCATTTATACTGATTTTTAATGTGTAAAGTTATTTAGTAAGCTATAAAACAAAATTGATGTGGTGCCATCATTTATACTGATTTTTAATGTGTAAAGTTATTTAGTAAGCTATAAAACAAAATTGATGTGGTGCCATCATTTATACTGATTTTTAATGTGTAAAGTTATTTAGTAAGCTATAAAACAAAATTGATGTGGTGCCATCATTTATACTGATTTTTAATGTGTAAAGTTATTTAGTAAGCTATAAAACAAAATTGATGTGGTGCCATCATTTATACTGATTTTTAATGTGTAAAGTTATTTAGTAAGCTATAAAACAAAATTGATGTGGTGCCATCATTTATACTGATTTTTAATGTGTAAAGTTATTTAGTAAGCTATAAAACAAAATTGATGTGGTGCCATCATTTATACTGATTTTTAATGTGTAAAGTTATTTAGTAAGCTATAAAACAAAATTGATGTGGTGCCATCATTTATACTGATTTTTAATGTGTAAAGTTATTTAGTAAGCTATAAAACAAAATTGATGTGGTGCCATCATTTATACTGATTTTTAATGTGTAAAGTTATTTAGTAAGCTATAAAACAAAATTGATGTGGTGCCATCATTTATACTGATTTTTAATGTGTAAAGTTATTTAGTAAGCTATAAAACAAAATTGATGTGGTGCCATCATTTATACTGATTTTTAATGTGTAAAGTTATTTAGTAAGCTATAAAACAAAATTGATGTGGTGCCATCATTTATACTGATTTTTAATGTGTAAAGTTATTTAGTAAGCTATAAAACAAAATTGATGTGGTGCCATCATTTATACTGATTTTTAATGTGTAAAGTTATTTAGTAAGCTATAAAACAAAATTGATGTGGTGCCATCATTTATACTGATTTTTAATGTGTAAAGTTATTTAGTAAGCTATAAAACAAAATTGATGTGGTGCCATCATTTATACTGATTTTTAATGTGTAAAGTTATTTAGTAAGCTATAAAACAAAATTGATGTGGTGCCATCATTTATACTGATTTTTAATGTGTAAAGTTATTTAGTAAGCTATAAAACAAAATTGATGTGGTGCCATCATTTATACTGATTTTTAATGTGTAAAGTTATTTAGTAAGCTATAAAACAAAATTGATGTGGTGCCATCATTTATACTGATTTTTAATGTGTAAAGTTATTTAGTAAGCTATAAAACTTTATCCCAACACGAGTGATTAATGAGCAATTAATTCCAGTGTGACAAAAACAAGAAATATATTTTATTGTTTGTTTTGTTTTACGGCATATCAATCTTTTTCAGGCCATGTAATGCCGAATCAAGTTGTATTCTTTAAAAGTTCTTTGCAAAAAAAAAAACATTCTTTAAAAAGACAAAATAATTATATTTTGAAAACATTCGTTAAACTTTTTTTATGGCATATCATCCCTTTTTAGTTCATTTAATACCAAATCAAATTGGTTTTGTATGTCTTTACATAATTATATTTTTTATATAGATTAACAGCTTTTAAAAAGTTCATTATTGTCTCTACTTTATTTTTCTTAAACAGTTCCTTCAGTGTACCTGCTTTGTAGAACGTTTCTCTTATAGGGGCCAGATCAATGCATTCTGTAAGAATATGCTTGATTGTGTACGTAGTCTGGCATGCATAGCATATTGGTTGCTCTTTGACTTCAAGTAAGTAGGAATGTGTAATCCTTGTGTGATCTATGAAAAGTCTCCTTTTGGCTTTTTTGTGAGCTTTTTTTTCAATTCTCCTATTGTAGTTTTGATCGCTAGGAGTTTGTTATGTGTATTGCTACTCCAACGTTGTTGTCTTTTTCGTTTTAGATATATTTGTTGATTTTTATTTTAAAATCTGTATATGGAATCTTAAAATTGGTCTCCTGAGCCATGCCTAAGGCAGATCTGGCCGCCCTATCAGCCTTGTCGTTTCCGCTGATTCCAATATGACTTGGAATCCAACACAGTAATATTTCATTGTCTTTTGACAAATATTCCACCCTACACAGTAATCTGGCTATTAATGGATTATCAAATTTTCTGTTTGGTAGCGATATTAAGACAAAGAGTTTGAAAAGATAATGAATTTTCTATTTTTAGATTTTAAAATGAAATTGAGCGCCATATCCACTGCACATGCTTCTGCATTAAAAATGGAAGTGTCATTTGGGAGACACTTCTTATTTATATTATTGTTGCAGCATATCCTGCTTCTTCATGCTTTGATTCATCTGTGCATATGTCTTGGATATTTGTTTTTGACTTTCTCTAATTCCTTGTGAAAAATTAGAGGGTGGGTTTTTGTTTGCGGAGTTTGCTTAAGGCCAGTATGATCTTTGGGATCCTTATGGTCCAAGGTGAGATTTTTGGTATTATAGTATCATATATTTTTGTCACGTCAAATCCTACTTCTTTGTTGATCATTTTCATTCGGAGACCAAAAGGTCTTATAACCCTTTCATTCTTTTGGAATAATTCCCTGTATTTTGGATGGAATGTACCATCATATGTAGGATTTGATGAACAAGATTTCAATTTTACATAATACTGCAGGACTAATTTCTCACTTCTGATATCTGCGGGTGCCTCGTCAGCTTCTATATAGAGACTCTCAACTGGCCATGTTCTGAAGGTTCCAAGGACTAACCTTTGTCCTCCATGGAAGTATCTTTAGGTAGGTCTTTCTGGTTGATCGATATATAAAAATACTATAGTCCAATTTGGATCTAATCAATGCCTATATAGTTTTAGTAGAGTGTTTCAGTCCGCACCCCACTTAGTGTGGGCTACCACACGTAGTAGTTGTGATGTTCTATTACATTTCGCCTTTATATATTTCAAGTGTGGAATAAAGGTCAGTTTTCTATCGAAAATTATCCCCCAAAATTTGTATTAATCTACAACTGGGATTTCCATCCTTTCAAGTTTCAGGCTTGGGTCATTGTGCAATTTTCTCTTCTGACAAAAATTGACACATTTTGTTTTTGCCTGAGAAAATTAGAAACCATTTTCTGTTGCCCATTTATTTACTTTATTCAGGCATTGTTGCAACTTTCGTTCAATGGTATGCATATGCTTAGACCTATAGTATATTAGGAAGTCGTCCACGTATAGAGATCCATCCACTCCGGGTAATAAGCTTTTTATTATGTTGTTTATTTTTATACTAAACAGAGTCACAGATAGCATGCTGCCTTGTGGGACACCCTCTTCCTAAATTTTCATATCAGAAGGAGTAGATCCAATGCTAACATGAACTCTTCGGTTTGACAAAAAAACGTCGATAAAATGTCTCAGTCTACCTTTTAGACCGAGATCGTTCAAATCTCTCATGATGCCATATTCGGTACGCTTTCTTTAGGTCAAAGAAAATAGCTACGAGAATCATCCTCTCTATTGTTTTGCATAAAAAACTGGTCAAGGAGATTGGTCTGTAATTTTGTGGATCTGAGTTGTTTTTGCCCGTCTTTGGAATTGGTATCATTGTAGTTTGTCTCCATATGTCCGGGAATTTTCCCTCTGTCCATATTTTGTTGTATATTTTTAGGAGTAATTTCAGTGATTCTCCTGGTAGTTGCCTTATGAACTCATGATGGACTTCATCCGGTCCTACAGCAGTATTATGAGATATTTCAATAGAGTCCCTTAACTCACTCAATGTAAATGGACTATTATACTTCTCCAAATTTTTTTATTTAAAATTCAACATGCTTTTCTGCATTTGGTGGTTAGAAATTCTTGTTTTCCACTCTGACTTGATGAATTTTTAGAAAACGTTTCTGCTAGCTGATTTTATATGTCTTTTTTATCTGTTATTGTGCAGTTATTTTTGGAGAGGTGTTGGATTGGTTTAGTCTGGTGTTTACCCGCTATTTTCCCGATCATTTCCCAAACAGCTTTCAATTTATAAAAGGAATTTAGTTTGCCAACATATTCTTGCCAGCCTTCTTTTTTTGCTGCTTTTATCACCCTGTGGACCCTTGGTCTGCTTTGTTTGAATTCTATTAAATTTGTTTGAGTTGGTTCTTTTTGGAACTTCTTTAAGGCTGCTCTTCTTTTTTGCACCATCTTGTTGAACCAGGGTCTGTTACATTTGGCTGGTGTAGAATTACTAGGGATGCAGTCTTTTGCTATTTCAATCAGCCTCTCTGATAAGTGTTCCACTGGGTCAGAGTCTTTTTCCACACATGTCAGTTTCTCCTGACATTTTTCTTTAAACATTTGCCAATTGGCTTTGTCTAGTTTCCAACAGTTTGGTTTATTTTCACCACCAGGTTCCAGATTTTCGAGGAGGATTGGAAAATGATCACTACCACAAATATCATCATAGACTCTCCAAGTAAAGTCCATACAGACTGTGGGGTCGCATATCGTTAAATCAATAGCAGAATTAATTCCATTGAATGGGTTCATATATGCCTGTGTTCCTTCGTTTAGCATGCACAGATCATTTTCATTAATACATTTTTGTATTGTTTTACCCTTTTTTGTCGTATTTTGCACCCCCATAGGGTATTGTGACTATTAAAGTTCCCTAATAGGATGAATGGTGTGGGTAATTGGTTAATTAGCTTCTTAAGCTCACTTTCATTTATGTCTTTGTTTGGTGGAATATATATTGAACATATGTTGATTGTTTTATGTAAGGTTGTCTTGATGGCAACCGCTTGGATATTGGTTTGGATATTCCGTTTGCTATGGGTTATATTATTTCTGATTAGAATTGATACCCCTCCAGAGGTTCTGTGTCCAGTATCATGGATGTGGCTGAATACCTGATAATTTTTAATATTGATATTGTTCTCTTGTTTGAGGAAGGTTTCTTGGAGACAAATAATTGTAGGAGGTTTCTGCGTAAGAGCAATTCATTAAGATTTGCTTTTAAACCACGACAATTCCATTGGATTATTTTTTGTCCCATGGTTTATATTTTGATTGGGGGTGGTTTTTGTTTTGTTTCTTTCTTTTTATCAGAGTTTTCATCTTCCGTTTCCATCATGTCCAGTTCCTCAAATCGGTTTTGTGTCAGATTCACTCTGATTTTTGGTTTTGGTTTTTGAGGTGATTTCTTTTTTCCCTCAGGTTCAGGACTTTTACCTGATGGCTCTTTGCATGGAGATTTTTTACTTGGATCTTTTCAGGTCACTATCTTTTTCCTAGTAGACTCAGTTGCTTATCAATTTCACTTCTTTTTTTTTTTTTTTTAACTGTAGTGGTGCATCTTGGATGAGGGCAACCGATTGAGTAGGAGGCATCATTAGATCATCCTTTCCTCACTTGGTTCCACCTGTTGCTTTTTAACTTTTACCTTCGGTTCCTTGTATTCTGTTCTAATTGTTTTTTGAAATTCTGACCAGTCTCCCGGTCCAAGCTGCAGCAACCTTTGTACTGATTTTTTTGTATTTACTATCCTCCTCATTATTCGTCACCGGGGGACACAGCCTGAGAATATGTCTTTTCTCTACTAGTGGTTTCAACCACCCTTCTTGCTTCTTGGAAGGAAATGTTTCTTGTGTATTTTACTGTCAGTATCTCCTTTTCCCTCTTCCATCTCTCAGAAATTTTGGTATAAACTGAGTGGTCACTACCACAGTTTGCGTATTTATGGTTCCCTTTACATAGAGTGGTCAGGGTCTTTTTCCCCACATTTTCCACGTGCGTTTCTTCTGTTACATTTGCTTTCATGATGTCCATATTTCTTGCATTTGTAACACCGGAGAGGATTGGGGGTATATTGTTCAACCTTTTCGATTGTATATCCTATCTTCACTTTTGGTGGAATTGTCGGCAAATCAAATGTCATCACATACGTGTTTGTTTGGATTATTCTGTCTTCTTGTTTTATAGAGATTCACTTCACCTCGATTACTTCTTGGGATTTTAATTCTTCTTTTATTTCTTCTATAGAACACAAGGAGAGCTCTTGGTTCCTTATTACTCCTTTTGAAATGTTTAAGTATTGATGCAAGTATGATGTTATTTTTTTATTGTGAAAAATGTTCATTTTCAGCAGATCATCTGCATGTCTTTTTTTCGCAACTTCTACCAATATGTTTCCGTTGGCCAATTTTTTAACACCCTTAGGCATCATGTTATTATTATTATTTGTTTGTTATGCCTCCTTGGACATCTCCCCTTTAACTATCTTCTCAATTCAACTGTTAAAAAAAAAGTTAAACTCTGAGTACAGTATTGCTATCCAGATCAAATTTTGTTAAATATTTCATTTGACAACTCCCAAAAGTGCCCCCTCAATTTCTCCCTCCTACCACTTTCTCTGAATTCATCCAACCTCATCTTGAATTGATTCACACTATTGCTGTTCTTAATCCGATCTGGCAACTTATTCCAAAAACATTACTACTTGCTGTGAGCAGAAAAACATAACTGGTTAACAGATCTAGTTTTTGAAAACTGCCTTGACAATAACCTTCCAGATCTAGGAGAAATACTAAAAAAATGCCAACCATAGTTAGAAATGCCATTAATTATCTTGAAAGTCTCAATCATATCACCTCTTATTCATCTCTCCAGCAAAGTAGTCAATCCCAATTTGTCCAATCTCTCTCTGTGACTGCACTCCTTTACTTTACTTATTAGTTTTGTCACCCTTCTTTGTACGCCTTCCATTTTCAATATTACATTCCAATTGCCATGTCTAGTCACTGGAGCCCAGGCCTGGGTGCAGTATTCTATATGAGGTCTTATTAAAGCTTTATATATCCTCGAAATAATATTCCTAACCATCCACCCTATCATTCTATTTGCCCTCGATACAATGGTCAAAATATGATTATTTGCCTTAAATGTATTATCAAACCCCACTCCCAAATCGCACTCTCCATCTACTTCTTTTATTTCTGTTATTTAGTACATATTCAACTCCAACATTCCTGGATCCTACATGTAGTACTTTACATTTGTCTAGGTTAAATCCCAATTTCCAAATGTCCTCGCAATATGATAATTTATTTAAATCCATCTGTGTTATTTCCTTTGATAAAGTAGTTTAACATCATCAGCAAACAGTTCTATTTCTGAATTTATATTATTAGGTAAGTCATTTATGAATATCAAAAACAACAAAAGACACAATACTGAACCCTGCAGAACACCAGAAGGTATGTACTGTGATTCAGAATAATTGTTACCAACCTTTACCTTCATAGTTCTATCCTTTAAAAACTCCCTCACAATATTTACCATTTTGTCAGTAATACCAAATTTGTTCATTTTCACTAGTAAACGATAATGAGATACCGTATCAAATGCCTTGCTAAAATCCAAATATATGATATCCGCACTATCCTCCTCCATCAAATATTCATTTATAATGTGGAGAATGTGGGGAAAAAGACCCTTACCACTCTATGTAAAGGGAACCATAAATACGCAAACTGTGGTAGTGACCACACGGTTTATGCCATATTCCAAAATATTAGATAATGTTGATTTACCATGGACAAAGCCATATACAATTTATATCATCCTTTATAAAATTTAATATGTGGTTTCTAATTATTTTCTCAAATACCTTACACAAAATACATGTTAGGGAAATGGTCTGTAATTACTTTTTAAATGTATCAAACCTTTTTTTATGTAGCGGTATTACTATAGCTGTTTTCCAAATATATGGAATCTCTTCATATTCCAAATTAACATGGACGAAATAACAGATCCTTGGAGGTTGCAATAAGAGATAACTCTGTTCATAATATGCCACAAGAGGAATAACCCCCACACCAAGCTGAAGATCTTTTACAAAATCATAAAAGATTAAAAAACGTTTCCAAAAACTAATGTAAATCCCTTATATATATAGTTTGGTAGTTCCTTGTTTGATATAGAGTAATATGAATGGTAAATAAAAGGATAAAAATTCACATGCTGTTCAAAAACCTTCTTCCCAGAGACTGTGCAAATTAAGAGCGAAATAAAAGGATGAAAATTCACATGCTGTGAAAAACCTGTTTCCCCGAGACTGTGCAAATGAAGAGTGAAATAAAAGGATAAAAATTCACATACTGTTGAAAAACCTTCTTCCCAGAGACTGTGCAAATGAAGAGCGAAATAAGAGGATAAAAATTCACATGCTGTTCAAAAACCTTCTTCCCAGAGACTGTGCAAATGAAGAGCAAAATAAGAGGATAAAAATTCACATACTGTTGAAAAACCTTCTTCCCAGAGACTGTGCAAATGAAGAGCGAAATAAGAGGATAAAAATTCACATGCTGTTCAAAAACCTTCTTCCCAGAGACTGTGCAAATGAAGAGCAAAATAAGAGGATAAAAATTCACATACTGTTGAAAAACCTTCTTCCCAGAGACTGTGCCAATGAAGAGCGAAATAAAAGGATAAAAATTCACATGCTGTGAAAAACCTGTTTCCCCGAGACTGTGCAAATGAAGAGTGAAATAAAAGGATAAAAATTCACATACTGTTGAAAAACCTTCTTCCCAGAGACTGTGCCAATGAAGAGCGAAATAAAAGGATAAAAATTCACATGCTGTTCAAAAACCTTCTTCCCAGAGACTGTGCAAATGAAGAGTGAAATAAAAGGATAAAAATTCACATACTGTTGAAAAACTGTTTTCCAAGAGTCTGTGCAAATGAAAAGCCAAATAAAAGGATAAAAATTCACATGCTGTTGAAAAAGCTTCTTCCCAGAGACTGTGCAAATGAAGAGCAAAATAAGAGGATAAAAATTCACATGCTGTTGAAAAAGCTTCTTCCCAGAGACTGTGCAAATGAAGAGCAAAATAAGAGGATAAAAATTCACATGCTGTTCAAAAACCTTCTTCCCAGAGACTGTGCAAATGAAGAGCAAAATAAGAGGATAAAAATTCACATGCTGTTGAAAAAGCTTCTTCCCAGAGACTGTGCAAATGAAGAGCGAAATAAGAGGATAAAAATTCACATGCTGTTGAAAAACCTTCTTCCCAGAGACTGTGCAAATGAAGAGCGAAATAAGAGGATAAAAATTCACATGCTGTTCAAAAACCTTCTTCCCAGAGACTGTGCAAATGAAGAGCGAAATAAGAGGATAAAAATTCACATGCTGTTCAAAAAGCTTCTTCCCAGAGACTGTGCAAATGAAGAGCGAAATAAAAGGATAAAAATTCACATGCTGTTGAAAAAGCTTCTTCCCAGAGACTGTGCAAATGAAGAGCAAAATAAGAGGATAAAAATTCACATGCTGTTGAAAAAGCTTCTTCCCAGAGACTGTGCAAATGAAGAGCAAAATAAGAGGATAAAAATTCACATGCTGTTCAAAAACCTTCTTCCCAGAGACTGTGCAAATGAAGAGCAAAATAAGAGGATAAAAATTCACATGCTGTTGAAAAAGCTTCTTCCCAGAGACTGTGCAAATGAAGAGCGAAATAAGAGGATAAAAATTCACATGCTGTTCAAAAACCTTCTTCCCAGAGACTGTGCAAATGAAGAGCGAAATAAAAGGATAAAAATTCACATGCTGTTGAAAAAGCTTCTTCCCAGAGACTGTGCAAATGAAGAGCAAAATAAGAGGATAAAAATTCACATGCTGTTCAAAAACCTTCTTCCCAGAGACTGTGCAAATGAAGAGCGAAATAAAAGGATAAAAATTCACATGCTGTTGAAAAAGCTTCTTCCCAGAGACTGTGCAAATGAAGAGCAAAATAAGAGGATAAAAATTCACATGCTGTTCAAAAACCTTCTTCCCAGAGACTGTGCAAATGAAGAGCAAAATAAGAGGATAAAAATTCACATGCTGTTGAAAAAGCTTCTTCCCAGAGACTGTGCAAATGAAGAGCGAAATAAGAGGATAAAAATTCACATGCTGTTCAAAAACCTTCTTCCCAGAGACTGTGCAAATGAAGAGCGAAATAAAAGGATAAAAATTCACATGCTGTTGAAAAAGCTTCTTCCCAGAGACTGTGCAAATGAAGAGCGAAATAAGAGGATAAAAATTCACATGCTGTTCAAAAACCTTCTTCCCAGAGACTGTGCAAATGAAGAGCGAAATAAAAGGATAAAAATTCACATGCTGTTGAAAAACCTTCTTCCCAGAGACTGTGCAAATGAAGAGCGAAATAAGAGGATAAAAATTCACATGCTGTTCAAAAACCTTCTTCCCAGAGACTGTGCAAATGAAGAGCGAAATAAGAGGATAAAAATTCACATGCTGTTCAAAAAGCTTCTTCCCAGAGACTGTGCAAATGAAGAGCGAAATAAAAGGATAAAAATTCACATGCTGTTGAAAAAGCTTCTTCCCAGAGACTGTGCAAATGAAGAGCAAAATAAGAGGATAAAAATTCACATGCTGTTCAAAAACCTTCTTCCCAGAGACTGTGCAAATGAAGAGCGAAATAAGAGGATAAAAATTCACATGCTGTTCAAAAACCTTCTTCCCAGAGACTGTGCAAATGAAGAGTGAAATAAAAGGATAAAAATTCACATACTGTTGAAAAACTGTTTTCCAAGAGTCTGTGCAAATGAAAAGCCAAATAAAAGGATAAAAATTCACATGCTGTTGAAAAAGCTTCTTCCCAGAGACTGTGCAAATGAAGAGCGAAATAAAAGGATAAAAATTCACATACTGTTGAAAAACCTTCTTCCCAGAGACTGTGCCAATGAAGAGCGAAATAAAAGGATGAAAATTCACATGCTGTGAAAAACCTGTTTCCGTGAGACTGTGCAAATGAAGAGTGAAATAAAAGGATAAAAATTCACATGCTGTTGAAAAAGCTTCTTCCCAGAGACTGTGCAAATGAAGAGCAAAATAAGAGGATAAAAATTCACATGCTGTTGAAAAAGCTTCTTCCCAGAGACTGTGCAAATGAAGAGCAAAATAAGAGGATAAAAATTCACATGCTGTTCAAAAACCTTCTTCCCAGAGACTGTGCAAATGAAGAGCAAAATAAGAGGATAAAAATTCACATGGTGTTGAAAAAGCTTCTTCCCAGAGACTGTGCAAATGAAGAGCGAAATAAGAGGATAAAAATTCACATGCTGTTGAAAAACCTTCTTCCCAGAGACTGTGCAAATGAAGAGCGAAATAAGAGGATAAAAATTCACATGCTGTTCAAAAACCTTCTTCCCAGAGACTGTGCAAATGAAGAGTGAAATAAAAGGATAAAAATTCACATGCTGTTGAAAAAGCTTCTTCCCAGAGACTGTGCAAATGAAGAGCAAAATAAGAGGATAAAAATTCACATGCTGTTGAAAAAGCTTCTTCCCAGAGACTGTGCAAATGAAGAGCAAAATAAGAGGATAAAAATTCACATGCTGTTGAAAAAGCTTCTTCCCAGAGACTGTGCAAATGAAGAGTGAAATAAAAGGATAAAAATTCACATACTGTTGAAAAACTGTTTTCCAAGAGTCTGTGCAAATGAAAAGCCAAATAAAAGGATAAAAATTCACATGCTGTTTAAAAAGCTTCTTCCCAGAGACTGTGCAAATGAAGAGCGAAATAAAAGGATAAAAATTCACATACTGTTGAAAAACCTTCTTCCCAGAGACTGTGCCAATGAAGAGCGAAATAAAAGGATGAAAATTCACATGCTGTGAAAAACCTGTTTCCGTGAGACTGTGCAAATGAAGAGTGAAATAAAAGGATAAAAATTCACATGCTGTTGAAAAAGCTTCTTCCCAGAGACTGTGCAAATGAAGAGCAAAATAAGAGGATAAAAATTCACATACTGTTGAAAAACTGTTTTCCAAGAGTCTGTGCAAATGAAGAGCAAAATAAAAGGATAAAAATTCACATGCTGTTGAAAAACCTTCTTCCCAGAGACTGTGCAAATGAAGAGCGAAATAAAAGGATAAAAATTCACATGCTGTTCAAAAACCTTCTTCCCAGAGACTGTGCAAATGAAGAGCGAAATAAGAGGATAAAAATTCACATGCTGTTGAAAAACTTTCTTCCCAGAGACTGTGCAAATGAAGAGCGAAATAAGAGGATAAAAATTCACATGCTGTTGAAAAAGCTTCTTCCCAGAGACTGTGCAAATGAAGAGCAAAATAAGAGGATAAAAATTCACATGCTGTTCAAAAACCTTCTTCCAAGAGACTGTGCAAGTTAAAAGCGAAATAAAAGGATAAAAATTCACATGCTGTTGAAAAACCTGTTTCCGTGAGACTGTGCAAATGAAGAGCAAAATAAGAGGATAAAAATTCACATGCTGTTGAAAAACCTTCTTCCCAGAGACTGTGCAAATGAAGAGCGAAATAAGAGGATAAAAATTCACATGCTGTTGAAAAAGCTTCTTCCCAGAGACTGTGCAAATGAAGAGCAAAATAAGAGGATAAAAATTCACATGCTGTTCAAAAACCTTCTTCCAAGAGACTGTGCAAGTTAAAAGCGAAATAAAAGGATAAAAATTCACATGCTGTTGAAAAACCTTCTTCCCAGAGACTGTGCAAATGAAGAGCGAAATAAGAGGATAAAAATTCACATGCTGTTGAAAAACCTTCTTCCCAGAGACTGTGCAAATGAAGAGCAAAATAAGAGGATAAAAATTCACATACTGTTGAAAAAGCTTCTTCACAGAGACTGTGCAAGTTAAAAGCGAAATAAAAGGATAAAAATTCACATGCTGTTGAAAAACCTTCTTCCCAGAGACTGTGCAAATGAAGAGCGAAATAAGAGGATAAAAATTCACATGCTGTTGAAAAAGCTTCTTCCCAGAGACTGTGCAAATGAAGAGCAAAATAAGAGGATAAAAATTCACATGCTGTTGAAAAAGCTTCTTCCCAGAGACTGTGCAAATGAAGAGCAAAATAAGAGGATAAAAATTCACATGCTGTTGAAAAAGCTTCTTCCCAGAGACTGTGCAAATGAAGAGCAAAATAAGAGGATAAAAATTCACATGCTGTTCAAAAACCTTCTTCCCAGAGACTGTGCAAATGAAGAGCAAAATAAGAGGATAAAAATTCACATGCTGTTGAAAAACCTTCTTCCCAGAGACTGTGCAAATGAAGAGCAAAATAAGAGGATAAAAATTCACATGCTGTTCAAAAACCTTCTTCCCAGAGACTGTGCAAATGAAGAGCAAAATAAGAGGATAAAAATTCACATGCTGTTGAAAAACCTTCTTCCCAGAGACTGTGCAAATGAAGAGCGAAATAAAAAGTGAAAATTCACATGCTGTTGAAAAAGCTTCTTCCCAGAGACTGTGCAAATGAAGAGCAAAATAAGAGGATAAAAATTCACATGCTGTTGAAAAACCTTCTTCCCAGAGACTGTGCAAATGAAGAGCAAAATAAGAGGATAAAAATTCACATGCTGTTGAAAAACCTTCTTCCCAGAGACTGTGCAAATGAAGAGCAAAATAAGAGGATAAAAATTCACATGCTGTTGAAAAAGCTTCTTCCCAGAGACTGTGCAAATGAAGAGCAAAATAAGAGGATAAAAATTCACATGCTGTTGAAAAACCTTCTTCCCAGAGACTGTGCAAATGAAGAGCAAAATAAGAGGATAAAAATTCACATGCTGTTGAAAAACCTTCTTCCCAGAGACTGTGCAAATGAAGAGCGAAATAAAAGGATAAAAATTCACATGCTGTTGAAAAAGCTTCTTCCCAGAGACTGTGCAAATGAAGAGCAAAATAAGAGGATAAAAATTCACATGCTGTTGAAAAAGCTTCTTCCCAGAGACTGTGCAAATGAAGAGCAAAATAAGAGGATAAAAATTCACATGCTGTTGAAAAAGCTTCTTCCCAGAGACTGTGCAAATGAAGAGCAAAATAAGAGGATAAAAATTCACATGCTGTTGAAAAACCTTCTTCCCAGAGACTGTGCAAATGAAGAGCAAAATAAGAGGATAAAAATTCACATGCTGTTGAAAAACCTTCTTCCCAGAGACTGTGCAAATGAAGAGCAAAATAAGAGGATAAAAATTCACATGCTGTTCAAAAACCTTCTTCCCAGAGACTGTGCAAATGAAGAGCAAAATAAGAGGATAAAAATTCACATGCTGTTGAAAAACCTTCTTCCCAGAGACTGTGCAAATGAAGAGCGAAATAAAAAGTGAAAATTCACATGCTGTTGAAAAAGCTTCTTCCCAGAGACTGTGCAAATGAAGAGCAAAATAAAAGGATAAAAATTCACATACTGTTGAAAAAGCTTCTTCACAGAGACTGTGCAAATGAAGAGCAAAATAAGAGGATAAAAATTCACATGCTGTTGAAAAACCTTCTTCCCAGAGACTGTGCAAATGAAGAGCGAAATAAAAGGTGAAAATTCACATGCTGTTGAAAAAGCTTCTTCACAGAGACTGTGCAAGTTAAAAGCGAAATAAAAGGATAAAAATTCACATGCTGTTGAAAAACCTTCTTCCCAGAAACTGTGCAAATGAAGAGCGAAATAAAAGGATAAAAATTTACATACTGTAGTAAAACCTTCTTCCAAGAGACTGTGCAAATGAAGAGCGAAATAAAAGGATAAAAATTCACATACTGTTGAAAAACTGTTTTCCAAGAGTCTGTGCAAATGAAAAGCCAAATAAAAGGATAAAAATTCACATGCTGTTCAAAAACCTTCTTCCCAGAGACTGTGCAAATGAAGAGCGAAATAAGAGGATAAAAATTCACATGCTGTTGAAAAACCTTCTTCCCAGAGACTGTGCAAATGAAGAGCGAAATAAGAGGATAAAAATTCACATGCTGTTGAAAAAGCTTCTTCCCAGAGACTGTGCAAGTTAAAAGCGAAATAAAAGGATAAAAATTCACATGCTGTTGAAAAACCTTCTTCCCAGAGACTGTGCAAATGAAGAGCGAAATAAGAGGATAAAAATTCACATGCTGTTGAAAAAGCTTCTTCCCAGAGACTGTGCAAGTTAAAAGCGAAATAAAAGGATAAAAATTCACATGCTGTTGAAAAACCTTCTTCCCAGAGACTGTGCAAATGAAGAGCAAAATAAGAGGATAAAAATTCACATGCTGTTGAAAAACCTTCTTCCCAGAGACTGTGCAAGTTAAAAGCGAAATAAAAGGATAAAAATTCACATGCTGTTGAAAAACCTTCTTCCCAGAGACTGTGCAAATGAAGAGCAAAATAAAAGGATAAAAATTCACATGCTGTTGAAAAACCTTCTTCCCAGAGACTGTGCAAATGAAGAGCAAAATAAAAGGATAAAAATTCACATGCTGTTGAAAAACCTTCTTCCCAGAGACTGTGCAAATGAAGAGCAAAATAAAAGGATAAAAATTCACATGCTGTTGAAAAACCTTCTTCCCAGAAACTGTGCAAATGAAGAGCGAAATAAAAGGATAAAAATTCACATACTGTAGTAAAACCTTCTTCCAAGAGACTGTGCAAATGAAGAGCAAAATAAAAGGATAAAAATTCACATACTGTAGTAAAACCATCTTCCCAGAGACTGTGCAAATGAAGAGCGAAATAAAAGGATAAAAATTCACATACTGTTGAAAAACCATCTTTCCAGAAACTGAAAATGAAGAGCGAAATAAAAGGATTAAAATTCACATGCTTAGGACAAATATTCTTGCCATGGACTGTGTGGGAGGAGCGAAATCACCACTTACTTGTGAAACACTTAATCTGGAGACAGACGGGCTCAGATCAACCAAAAATTTAAAAAAGGAATATAAATATAAAAGCTAAACATTTTACCTGCTAAAAAAGAAATAATTTTGGAGCTCCTCCCACTCAATATCTAATTTTAATTTAAAAATGTAAACTTTCTTATTTTTGTTGGTCGTTTTTATTGTATTTACATTATTTGACTTAGTACAAGTTTTATGTAGAATGTGGACGACAATTTCATGCTTTTAAAAAAATTTTTTTTTTTAACTTTTGTTGAGTGCTTAATTACAAAAGTAAGAGAATAATATTTATTAATGTAGATATACAATATTTATTAATGTAGATATACAATCCTTAGGACATGATGGAATCCAGGGTTTCACGAACAGACTTAATCCAACTTAGGATATATATGCGCAGAAAAAAGGGTCCAAATGATCGTCAGTTAATTTAGCAAAGTCTTCTGAAAGAAAGACAAGAAAAAATTCTTCACAAAAAAATTGGGAGAGAGACAATTAAAAGTCTAGTTTCTGCTATTGACAAACGCTGCATCTTTCTTTGGTTTCAGCTACGATCAAGTGGAACAGCGTGACCTTCTCCAACAGGTTCAATATTGCAAGGGAAAATTTGTTCATTGTAAATATTCAAGAAAAGGGTGTTGAAATTATAGAAACCCTAACCACATCTTGATCCATTTAAAATGGATTAAATCTAATAAAAAAATAAACTTATTAAAAAAAAACTTCACAGAGCTATAATTCGCCTCCAAAACCTCACAGAGTTATGCCCCTTTTTATGCCTAGCTCCATCTAAAAAGTTTACTAATCTAAAATCAAATGCAAAGCCATAAAAAGAGAATGAAGGGGTCAATTAGAGTGAATATCATCGTTGGATTATCAGTACACACACACATATACATGTGTTTCTCGGTTAAAAATGCTGAATTTCTTCACATTTGGTGACAAATAAAAAGTAACTTTATGGAAAACATAAAGACATGTAAATTAAAGGTGTTATTATAATTTTAAATGTTAGTATTTCAAATGATTCTCCATCCTTTTATCAAAAAAATGTATTTTTTGATAAAAATTGATTGAACATGCAAGATTTTATGAAAAAATGACATTTTCAACTTTGTACAATGCTAATTTCAACAAATGTTCTTAGGAAACGTTTCTTCGTGTTAATACATACGTCGGCTTTGAATGAAATTGTACATTTGAAGGAGAATTTCTTGTTCAAAATATCAATATATGAGTGTCTATCTTGTTTATGATTTCTTTCAATTAACAAGTATTTTTGTCAAAACTAGATTTTTCTCAATCTTAAAAACACAGACATCAGATATGATTTGGATGTGTTTAGTTTTTAAATCGATGGACAGACATTTGGTGTCTAATAAAATACATTTTATGTTATCTAGTGTATAGTGTTTGGTTGAAATGTTTCGCTATATACACTGATGCTGATTTTAATATAGTGAGTCCTGGGACACGGACTGATTTTCATGGGTCCTCAGAAAGATTCAGATCATGAATAGTAAAGTTCAAATTATTAACAAAAAAGTGGTTTTTAAAAAGAAGGTAAATAATTCCTTTTTTACTTTCGTTCAGTTGTCTTAAAGAGCAACTCTATTTTCCTTCATTTTCCGCAGATTATGAACATAGTTCTCCTTGGAATCCACACCGCAAGGCTGGTAGAAAAGGTCAAAAAGGCATTGGAAGATTGAGGATTCAACTATGAGGTGATATTAGAGAGAACATCACATGATCGACGATCTTACACCAGTCTTCAGTGTCGTCATAGTACGAGGAACACAGGCTGAACACCGATAACTACATCTGTGTACTGAGCGAGATTAATGAAACCCTGAATTAACCTAGAATTCTATGTGTGGAGTGCAATGGAACAAAACATCAACAGATGAAGCTGCAACCAGATGGACAAGCTAAAGGTCAGGATCACCAGCGCCTTTGGGGGCCTAAGTAGGGGAGACAGTGATGAATGCCTGTGCCCGCCTCTATGCTATCAAAACCAAGGTAAGTGACATCGACAAAACAAGTCATGAAGATAAACTGAAAACCCAAGTTTAATAAATAAATCTCCCAAAATTAAACTAGTTATTTTTTCCTAGACAGTAATCTTGTAAACGAATATTGTCCGTGGGGTTTCTTTTTCAGCAAGCCTATTCTTCTCTGCTTTTTATTATTAAATGTAATATTGTAAGCATGCACTAGGCATGTTTAGTGGGTAGCATAGTTGCAGTGCATGTGAATAACAGACTTACTACAAGTGAAAAATATTTACAGAGGAAAACAGAAATTACCCAAGATATTGGAAATATCTCTAATTTTAGATTTGGCCACCCAGAATTTGATTTCTCCTTGAGAAAATTTAGTGTCAGGGGTTCATGCTGTGGTTATGACATCATCAGAGTCTTCCAAATTTCATGACTGTAGAGATACACGGACTTCCTAGTAGTTTCTTTTTATGTTCATAGATTGCCTTTTTCAAGTAAATGCTGGCTAGTCATGATCTCAAGTGGTCTTTTTTGGTGTGGTTCCAGAATATCTATGTATCTTCCAACAAATAGGAAGGGGGGGGGGGGTTCTGACAGTCAATCGAGGTTTTGTACCTCTCCAAGTAAGATGGGCTCTTGGTCTCTTAGCTAATGGATTGTTCCTTGGACTTGTTTTGATTTGGTCAGGCTAAGATTTCTTATTTTTGGTATGCTTGCTGATCAGTAGAAGAAAATCATTGTAACTTCCAAAAGAATTTGGAAAGAGAATTTTTCTGTTGCAGCACTGAAAGTGACCACCCCCATTGACACTTCGACCGGTGTCAGAATCAAACAACTTTGGACCGGCACGTGGCCCGTGAATGAACGCACAGACGCATGTTCATAGTATTTTCCCTACTTTGCTTACAATCTCTTCTATGGATTATAAGCAAAAAGTGCTCAATAAAACTAAATCAACCAGTAATTAGTAAGAATGAGAATGCCAAGGATAGAATTTATGGAAGAGAAATGATTACACAGAAATTTGGAGAGAATGAACAAAATGCAAGTTTCAAGAACATTTGATCCAGCTTAATCTTGGATTAGAAAATCAAGATTAGCAGAAATAAAGTTTGATCAAATATTTATGTAAAATTCATGTAATAGTTAATATATATATATATAAATAGAAGGTATACTATGATGTAACCCAGGATTATTGAGTTTTATATTTTCTAAATATCAATGGCAACCCTTATAATTACACAAGAGGCACAGTTCTGACTACAAAGGCTGAATATAGCAATTTAGAAATAGAACCATTTTTTAAAGTTAACTTTGTTTACAAAGAGTTAAAGGTTTGAGGGAAAGGTATCACCGTTATCAAAACATATGAGACATTAGAACACCTGAATTTATTCATTCTAGAAGATCCACCAGGTTGATTGTGTCAAAAAGAACAATCTGAAATGTTGTCCACAAAGCCATCAGGTCTTAAAAGGTGATTTTACACAAGAAATGGTAGAGAAAAATCGCTTAATTAGAGATAGTACTCTTAAGTGAATTTTTAAATATTCATGATTATGTAACTCCTAGCTCCCCAGATCTTAATATTTGGGGCTACTATATATGGAGAAGAGTTGAGAAAAAGGGTAATAGCACCTTCGTAACACTAATTTCTAAGTCTTCATATAACAAGGACCATCTGATCCGAGCATGTAGGCGATTCATGGGTGTCTATTCCACATGAAATGTGTGTAACACATTGGCCATGGCAATACAAAGTGATTTTCTCCATGAAGTTTCTATCATTTACGTTGTTTTTGATGTGACATTGCTTGAGGTCATCTTTGAAGAGTCATTCCAAGTTTCTTCGGCCGGCCTTTTCCTTAGTTAACTTCCATTGCGTTGTGTACATCTATTTATCGAACCAGAGGTTCGTTTAACATGTCCATACCAGAGTAGATGGTTGCAATACAGAGTTGACTCCAGTCTAGGCACCTTCAATAGGGGTGTCAACACTAATTCTGCCATCAAAATGCACACTACAAATCGACCAAACCATAGCCGTGCTATTCCTTTACATCCTCAGAAAAAACAAATTAGTGAGAGTCCAGAATTTACTCGCATGTAACATGACACTACAGACATCTAACATAAAAACCATTATCGATGATGATAATGACTAATATAACAAAACAATATATTCTTATCCTCATGTTTTTCAGTAAAAAAAAAATTGTCTGTTTTTCACCCTATATACAAGTTAAGGAATGTATGGATATTGCAGATTGAATTACGAAAATTTAGCACGGCCATAAACCTATTGTACCATGGTAATGAAATAAGGGTTAAAAAGGTTAACGAAAGTACTTTTGATCTATCAGTGGGTTCATTAGATTTTTATCATGGCTATTTTACTCTTGTTTAATCTAAATACATTAGAAGACGCAAGTTATCAAAAATCCTGATAACAGTCTGATTATTTCGAACAATACTAGCAAGAGGACATTTTACAAAGAAAATATAAAATCATCGTTTGATGAAAGCCGACTCATAAACTCCTGCTTATTTATTGAAATTTACATCAGCTTTGGATATATGTATATGGGTATACAGGTGCAACACAGATTTTCCAGCATCCTTTGGATATATGTATATGGGTATACAGGTGCAACACAGATTTTCCAGCATCCTTTGGATATATGTATATGGGTATACAGGTGCAACACAGATTTTCCAGCATCCTTTGGATATATGTATATGGGTATACAGGTGCAACACAGATTTTCCAGCATCCTTTGGATATATGTATATGGGTATACAGGTGCAACACAGATTTTCCAGCATCCTTTGGATATATGTATATGGGTATACAGGTGCAACACAGATTTTCCAGCATCCTTTGGATATATGTATATGGGTATACAGGTGCAACACAGATTTTCCAGCATCCTTTGGATATATGTATATGGGTATACAGGTGCAACACAGATTTTCCAGCATCCTTTGGATATATGTATATGGGTATACAGGTGCAACACAGATTTTCCAGCATCCTTTGGATATATGTATATGGGTATACAGGTGCAACACAGATTTTCCAGCATCCTTTGGATATATGTATATGGGTATACAGGTGCAACACAGATTTTCCAGCATCCTTTGGATATATGTATATGGGTATACAGGTGCAACACAGATTTTCCAGCATCCTTTGGATATATGTATATGGGTATACAGGTGCAACACAGATTTTCCAGCATCCTTTGGATATATGTATATGGGTATACAGGTGCAACACAGATTTTCCAGCATCCTTTGGATATATGTATATGGGTATACAGGTGCAACACAGATTTTCCAGCATCCTTTGGATATATGTATATGGGTATACAGGTGCAACACAGATTTTCCAGCATCCTTGGTTTCAGAGCTTTGTTGCATTAACCGGTCCATCCAATTTTACCATAATAATTCATTAACACACACACAATTCACTAATTATACATCTACCATGTTTCTAAACCACCAGGGATTGTTAGAAACTTTAACAAGCATGAAAAGTGAATAAATTAAATCCATACACAAATGATTACATTTAACACCATGGTTGTCACTGGAATTTGCCTGTGAAGCTATAACTAGGGTTAAAGTTTAACAAAATAAGATTATTATAAGTTTGTTTACAGATGCCATGTGCGTGGGCGAAGATCAACCGGTGTAGACCCGTATGTGTGCCATTCAATTGGCTTATATCTTGGGGTCCTTGAAACCTAATTGACTGATATAATCATAAAATAAAGGAAAACAATCCCCAGCAGTAAAGTGTAAATAAACAAATTGATGGCATGCTACATAGAGCACGCCATCTGTTGGCTGCCTAGTTAACTAATCAGATTATCTAATTCCTTCCGGTGATTTTGTCCAGATTAAAAGTACTGCCAGACCATCAGTTGCGGTAAAATCAGCATCGCTCCTGCATTTGTATGTATTGAGAACTTTTTAATATTTCTCTCTAATTTTTTCTGTCATTAATTTGCATCCACATAAATTTCAATATAAATGTTATTAACATTTGTTATGAAACATGTCTTTGCATCATAAGACAAATTTCTAAGAATGATCTGCTTTCAAAGCATTGGGTGCGCCAACTGCATTTCCTACACAATCACTTATTTGACCAATCTTTTTGAGAACAGTTGCATCTACAGTGAAAAATTGACAATATGCATTAATATATATTTTTAAAATTTAAAACCCTAATATAAAAGATTATAAAAATAAATTTCCAGTGGATTAACTATAAATGTGGGGTCTAATAAAGAAGTGGGGTCTAAATAAATAAATGTGGGCTCTTTCTGTTCATGAATGGAATCAAAAACAACCATTTATGAGTAAAATTTGATGAGGAATCCAACAAGGGTAGTCATTTTTAGAGGGGTTCTTACAATAACACTGTGGGCTTTAGAGTTTGTGTCAGACATCCATACACAGCAAAAATGTTTTACTTTCTGTTAGAAATTAAAAAGATAATAAAAATGCTTATATAGGGTCCACAGAGGTCTTTATTAATTCCTGGAGTTGGCTGCCAGTTCGTATTTATTTGCCTTCCTAAGAGGGCAGAGTTAGACACAAGGTTGGGTTTTAATGTGGGGGAAAATTCAGCTACCCCCAAAATGGTGCTCTTGATTAAGACAAAAAATTTAAATTGCCTCAGTCTAGATGGATTTCTCCTTCACTGACAGAAAAAATGAAGTGTAGTATCAGCTAAAGACCAAGGTAGTCTTTGTATGATACTATTATTATACTGAAGCTGAGTTAATCAACGTTTGTTTTTCTATATACTTTAATCACACAAAATACTAAACTATTCCTCAGTTTTGGGATTGAGTTATGTTTGAAAGAAAAATTCCATATTAATAGTTCTAATTAGCCGTAATTTGCAATTAACTCACCAAGTAATGCATCCCTTATTAAGCTTCTATCACTTTTGCTTTTGTTACTCTGTTTATTAACAGTCAAAGGTAATAAAAAAAGGTGTAAATAAAAATATTGGAATAGTCCATTATAAATAAAAGGGAATATTACAAATAGTGATTCTATTCAACCCATAGCCGTAAAGGGAAGGATTTTGTCTTTTTTAAAAAAAAAATATTTAACTAGCTTTGGAAACACTTTTCCCGGATTCAAATAATCTAATCTCAGCTCAAAGGGTGACCCAAAAAGGCAATTCTTTTATATAGTGATTCTAAGTGTTCTACTGCTATACAAAAGAAAAAATTGCAAAATAAAAAAAATGATATGAGAAATTTATGAACAAGTCTTGAATAAAAATGTTTATTCATATGTAAGTTTATATTTATTAAAATAAAATCCACACATCATATATTATACGCAAATGTGCACATGTAATGCCTTCTTTTTTATACAAACTGCTCACCTCTTCTGCTTGATAACGTTTCTACTAAAAATATATGGATTGAATTTTAACTTATGTTCATATCAACAAAGTTTCTCATTTATAGAAGAACCAAGGCAGACGACGGTGATGTTTACTTTTACCTCATGTTTAACTAAATATCCAGGAAGTTCTGTCAAGAGCAAGAAAATATGAAAAGATTGTTGAATATTGGTGTTATGGGATTACAATCTATCCACACACTAATAGCAATCGAAAATACATGTGGAGAGAGGAAGCTGTAAACGGATGCTTAAACAGCAAATGTTTATAGACAAAAATACGGAGGATGCTATTTTCTGAGCATGAATTATTTTTACAAGCAACATTTACTGACAAATGACGAGTAAAGCATACAATGGGGGGGGGGGGGGACAGTTTTTGTTGTTTTCATTTGGAATAAGTATTAATTTACATGTGTTAGAAAAGTTTCAGAAATCCTCTTCAAATTAAATAGATTTGATTTCAAAAGAAAATGGCTAATACTTATAAATATTATTTCATAGTTTCTTTTTTTGTCTGTTTTGTAAAATGTGGTCAAAACCAATCATTATTTGTTATACTATTATTTGAATTAGTTGGACTACTATTCTCATCTTGTCTCTTTTCATGTTTCGCTCAATGTAATCTACCGGCTTTCTTCAGGTGCATATTTTTTTTTTTACTTGAGAATCTTTATTTCAGAATTTGAGAACCCTTTATTTAATCAACAGGGGTGGATTGTTCTCGTTCTCTCAGCCATGACCAGGTAGAAGTGTTAATTATTATGCTATTATTGCCTATAGTAAGGATTGAACCTTCAACCTCAAGAAGACTGTCATTTAAATCTGATTACTAGTCAATGCATTTAACTGTTGTGCCACAAGTCCAGTTCTAAATGGCAGTCTTCTGGAGGTTGAAGGTTCAATCCTTACTACAGGCAATAATAACTAAGAATAACATAATAATTAACACTTTTACCCGGTGATGGCTGACAGAATGAGAACAATCTACTCCCATGGATTAAATAATGGGGTTAGTCTGAAATTCCATACACGTTCTAAAGTTTAGCAAAAAGATTCCAAATTAAAAAAACACAGTGAACATAACTAAGATGAGAATAGTAGTCCGAATAACCCAAATAATACAAATTATCAATCCTCATTTATATTTAATATAGAAAGTAATGTTTTTTTTAGTGATTTGAACTAATTTTACCTTCAAACGTGTTGGAAATTACTTAATAAAAATAATTAAACACCTGTTTGTTATTTAAATTTAAAGTAAACTTGATGGCAAATCATTTTTTCAGGATGTTACTCAAAATTAACTACCGCTTACTAACTCTCCATACCTTCTTCTGCCCTTTAGTAGGAGGGGGATGATCTGGGTTAACATTGTTCTTTCTAAAAATCTAGCAAGAGAAATCAACTCATGTTAAATTTAAAAAGCAAATTGTTGCATCCTCCTATCCCACTAAAAGATGTTTGATTTGTTTTTAAAGTAATTTCTGATGCGTTTAAAGGTAAAACTAGTTCAAATCACTAAACTAAAAACAAAACTAGGAAAGGAACATTCATTTCTACATGAAATAGAGACGAGTCAAAAAAAAAAAATACCAAAATTGCTTGACTATTAACTCTCTTGCACAAAAAACTACCGGAAACAGATGAAGAGTAAAAAGAAAAAATGGATTTAAAAAATGGATTTACTTTTTAGTCGAAGATACAATCCCAATCCTCAACTACAATCAAAAGAAAAGAATGGTAGCTATTTTCGGAACAAATGAAAATGATTGTAAAATTTTTAATACTTCAGAAAATTTAAAAAAAAAAAAACATTTTTTTTTTTTGCAATGATCTGGATGGAATAAATACAGGTTAATGATAAGAAAACGTATAATTTATAGGGGAAAAAAACTTGGTATCCTAAATTTTGCCAGACTTATTAACTTTTATTCTTTTTGTTAAATTTAAACACCTTATCTAATAGGTTTTGTCTTTAAAAGGGGGGAGTTAACGAGTAAAAGTCATGTGTAAGGGAGTAATTTGATTAGCTGATAATTGAATCAGCCAAGCAACCAATCAGGCCATCTTTCACTTTTAATAATGCATTAAAAAGTCTTTTGATAAAGGAGGAGACACAAGAAAAGCCAGAGAGAAATTTATTTATATAACTTGCTTCTGTTCAAAATTAGATCTGTATACTTACAACAAAGTGGTTGTGAATGTATGTATTCTGAGAGTGTTATATATATATATATATATATATATATATATATATATATATTATATTAGTATAAAGAAGTACCATTCAGCTCTAAGTCATTGATAGTCATTTCAAGACAACAGCAAAGAAAATGAAGGGAACCAACAAACATGCTAGTGTTTTCTTTCCCCTGTATTTGAAAACAATTTTTATCAGCCATAATCTGAAATGAAACCAAATCATATCCTTGTGGAAATGGACATTGGAAACAACTTTTCTTGCATGATTAAGAGTTCTGTTGAATAGAATTGATATTTCTTCTTTCCATTTTAAAATGTTTTTTTTTTCATTTTCACATTTTTTGTTCTCCCTCAAACAGTGATATTAAAAAAAAACTTTTCTTTTTTAATATTAATAATATAAAAAAAAAAATTTACATTGATAAAAATTTCACATTTCCATTGAAACTTCTTGCCTCATTTAGGTCCGTTTTGTTTTGTTTTGTTCAACCAGTCATCAATCAAAATGATCACACACACACGTTTTCAGATGAAATGATTCATATGTAAATAAGAGAAGGGAGAGATTGTGTGTGTGTGTGAGTGTGTGTGTGGTTGGGGTGTGGCACAGAGTAAGGTTTGGTGGTGGGTGGGGGGAGGAGAGAATGAGTAGGTGAGAAAAAGAAAGGGTTAGCAAGTGCACCAGTCCACGACCAACGTAATAACTCAGGCCTCTTAACTGAGTCAAGTTTTTCTGGTGACATCATTAATAGTGGGCGTAAGAACCGCTATCAATGAGGATCGGAAGTGCCGAAGACGCTAACATGCATGTGTCCATCTGTTTTCAGCAAGCAATCAGAGTGAGCAGACTCACGTCCATAGGATTATTCACTCACTTGGAAATCATTGTTAACTTGTTCCTGCTATTGGGACTTTATTCCCCTGCCAAGAACATGGTTATATCCTTAAGGGTATTCATTCACTTGTTAACTTGTTCCTTTTTTAAAACGTATTTCCTTTTTATAGATGTCAAGTGAAAAAGAAAATCAAAGGAAATTACAACATGGCCTCCAATTATTAAGGCATTGCATTAAAGTTTGATTTTCAAGTCTTAAAAAATAAATTAGAATTTTATTTTGGAATAAAAATACAATTTAAGACTAATTAATAAGTTTTATCCAAAATGTGTACGAAATCCAACAAAATAAGCGAGATATTCAATAATATATTCTAAATTAACTGTCAGTTTAGAAACCTCCCCCCTCAAAAAAATATGACTGTTTTAATGTATTATAAATTTTTATTATATTGTAAATAAACTTCGTTTAAAAAAAACTAAACAAAAAAAAAACACAAATTTTAATTCATTCAAATGTTCTATTAATTAATTTTTAATTATTGATTTTATGTTACTTTACTGAATTTGTAATATCTGTCATGTTTTATTTACTTTTAAGGTAAAAAAAAAATATCAAGAAACATTTATTTTTTTCAGAAATGAGAGCAACTCTTATCAAATTATTCAGCTAAAACTAATCATAATGAAATGTTTATATAAAGAATAAAACTGCCTAAGAATAGGGATTTGTCTTCTTGAGACATTTCCATGAAGCATAACTTTTCATTCAATGTAGACTAGCTTGTCATAACAATCAACTCAAACATTAAAAATAATCCGGAACGAATGAACTTATTTAAAATATTTAAAGAAACATTTTCATGTTTTAAAAATAAAAATATTTATGAGAAAACCATTTTATTAATAAGTATTAATTTAATGTTTGCTGTCTAGTCTACGCAAATTACACGAAATAATACATTTATACTAAGATTTCTAATGAAGTAATGGGTTAATTATTTTCTGTGATCGTTTATTAATCAATACTGAAAATTTAATTAAAAATTGGTTGATTTCCTGAATTTTGATGGATTTAAAAATTGAAGGGAAGGGTCAAAATGCCCATAGTCTGACTGTTTGACAGATCTTGTTTGTTACTTTAGAGCATGACGTCATTTTCCAGTGCTTTGACCTGCTTATATTACATTAGTTGTGACCAGTCCCCCCCCCCCCTCCCCACTGAATTTCTACATTTCACTTTTCACCAGTAGAAAACAAAAACGGAGATGATGATGATGATGATGAGGTGGAGGAGGAGGCAGCCATAGAAGAGGTTTGTTGAGAAGTCACTGTATGTGTGGTCTGGGGTACAATTGGAGGTCGGGTCACTCGGCGTGATGCTGACGGGAATGATAAATTTGATGTAGACACGAGGCCGCGGTTAGGTAGACGGCGGAGAGTATTTTTATGCTGATGGTCCCAGTAAGTTTTCGGCTTGTTAATCAACTTTGATGGCGGCGGGACTATAGAAGATCCAAATGATGACGTGGAGGTGGAGGTGGATGAGTAGGAGGGTGATGGGTGAGGAACACTTAAAAAGTCTTTGCTAGAAATGTGGGAATGCTGATGGACTTTGCTCGGAGAAACGCAATCAATTTTGCCACCGTCATCTTCAGGTGCTAACACGAAAAGTTCGTTATTCTCATTAAGCATAAACGTCATTACGGAGTCGGACAATGTGGAGATGTCGGACGCAGAAATTCGGGGCATTTGGAGATCTTCCTTCTCCTTGCCACGAAGGTTTTTCTTCACAAGTGGCATCTCCATTTCTAGAATTGGCGGCTCAGAGAAAATTTCAGGCACCGGTTGATCAGCCAAGACGTGCGACTTGTTTTCTGTTTGAGATATTAACCTTGAACTTGGACCAGATTCTTTTGGTTTCTCATTTTGAATAGAAGTGCTCGGTATATTAGAGGCAGATGAGGTAGTTGTGGAAGTAACACTATCATTGTTACTAGGCATCATACTGCTTTTATTTTCCAGTCTTCCCTCGGCATCCATTTCTTCATCGTCATCCCATGTGAAGGGTTGTGCATCAGGATCCTTAAGGGGTTTACGAACCCAAGATATGTGTTCCTTGTCAGGGTCGACAGCAGGTTCGAATGACTCATTGGTAGGAGTTGGGTCACTAAGTGTGGGTGAAGGAAGGTTCTTGATCATCAGAGTTGATTCCCTCTTGTCAATCTTCAAGCCAGGTGAGAACACAGACTTCTGAAGGTCGGGTAAAGCCTTTAAGATGGCCGGAGCTTGGCTTGCATCAGCAGATATCCGAAGTCTCTTTAGAGATGGTGACCCCTGCTGTTGATTAACCATTCTAGCAATCTGAGTGGGATCACTAACTACTTTTAACATGCCATCTTGTTCAGTCAATACCAGTGTTTTGACACCTCCAGCACCAGTGCCACCACCACAACTAGGGCTACCAGTGGCAACTAACGGAGATGCTTCAGCGACTCGTTTTGGGACAGTTCGCTGTTGAGGTACTGGTGGCCCGTATTCAGTGTTCATCAAATTTTCAGAAGCACTTACGTTGATAATATAGTACTCAGGATGTTTACTGTGGACGTCCTTATGAGTGGTCAGGTGATACTTTGTGTCTGACCAATAGTAGCTTGAATAATTGCAAAGTTTGCACTTGAATCGATCAAGGCCAAGATGCTTCGCTGCGTGGCGCTTCAGATGCTGCACGTATGAAAATGATTGATTGCATTCCAAACATCGAAGGGATTCAAAATCAGAGATCTCCTCAATCTTACGATTGTGGTTGCACAACTGGACATGCCGCTCAAAATGTTGCCGGAATGAGTAATACCGATTACAAGAGTAACACTGGAAGTTACCAATTTTTGATAGGTCGGATGATTTGAACATTTTGCTTGGGACTGTACAAAACTTCTCCAAGTTGGTGACAGTAGACTTGATACATTCTGATGGCTTACCTGGCGTTTTTGATACCCAAAACGTCTCAAGCTTGATAGGCTGGATAACGTTAGAGGGGAAGTAATTCGGATCGGCATCTTTGTTTGAGGCACTGGGCAGTCCGCTTGGCATAAGAGCTGTGTTGATTTGGGTTGACTGATCACCCTCCGCTGTGCTCTCTGTCCGCTCCTTAAATACTTCCCCACCTGCGAGAGTTGACGTGGCAACAGAGTTATCACTGATAGATTGCTTCTTACCGACAGTCTTGAAAGCGACAATTTTAGTGAATGTCTTAGGTCGTCCTCTCGGTTTCTTTCTGCTTTTATTTTTAACCGTTGTCTCTGTTCGTTTGCGGCACGACTTCACATGAAGCTTGATCCCACTTTTCTTAGTGAATGTCTTAAAGCAGAATGAGCACTTAAACAGCATGCATTTCTTTTTGAACCTTTTGTGTTTCACTTCAATAACAGAAGTTTTGCGCAGCTTCGCCTGCATTCTTTGCAACTGACACCGTTTCAAGCCATGTTCTGATCGCAAGTGTCCAATTAAACCAGAAAAGTAACGGAGTATTTTAGGTTTTTTCTTACAGTAGGGACACTTATAATTCTTTTCAGGCACCTCATTGTCTTTGCTTCGTTCAGAACGTTTGACCGCTTCTATTACAGGGAATGTGGCCGACATATCTTTCTCATCGACCCAGCAGTTCTTCATGAGATTTCGCCACATAGGGAGCAACTGTTTATCTTTCAGGAAATGAGGATCTCTCAAGTGTAGGATGAGTTCAGAAAATGTTTCCAGGCGAGTTTCCTTTTGACAAATCGGACAGACAAAGTGTCCTTTCGAATTGGCCAAGTGCGTTGACATGTGTTGGGCCAGCTTACTCATGTTATTAAGCTCTAAACTACAATCGGGACAACGGAGACGATTTCTCAGCTCGTACCTTTCCGGATCATCCAAATCTTTATCTAAGTCAACATCATTTATGCTTTTGTCTTTTTTATCCAGTTCAACAGAAGCGTCTCCCACCTGATGTCCTTTAAGTTCAGTGCTTTCCCCCGCTGCAATTTCTGATAGTTGTGGCAATCCTAAATCACCTGGTGCAGTGGCCTCTGCACTAGGAACAGGCATGGAATTTTCTGTAGTTGCTTCGCTTTCGTCGGGCGTTGGCTTAGGAATATCATCATGACTTTTATCTCTGTACCGCTGATAAGCATCAAGAACTCCCGCTATTAAAGGATTTAACGTGTCAGAAGCATCACTCTTCCGATTTGGTACCGCGACACCTTCAGACGGACTAAGTTTTTCTGGTGTAAGCACAGGCGGTTCATCAGCTTTATTCTCGGCAGATAAAGATTCTGTCTTTATAAGCACTAGTTCTGTACCATGATCATCAGTCTTGAGTTCTTTGATATCTGTAGAAGATGTAGTAGTAGTAGCAGCAGCAGCAGCAGGAGTAAGATCAGGAGTGGTGGAAACAATAGTAGTATTAAGAGAAGCAGAAGTTGTGGCACCAACAGCGGAACAAGCAGTAGATGTGGAGGTGAGTGCAAGTGTTGGAGCAGGAATAAGAGCCGGAGGTGCAAGAGTAGATTGAACCGGAGGAGTAGGTGTAACAGGAAGTGCCAGAGTAGTGGGGGCAGAAACGGTAACAGCAGGCAGACTAGGAGTAACAGTAGTAGTAGTTTCAGGAGAAGCGGGAATTAGTTTTCCTACCTTTGTTTCTATTGTAGAACTACTACTATTAGTGTGGTCAGTTTTTTGTTTCTTGAAAGGTGGTGGAGCAGTAGCTTTCCCATCACTGTCCACTTTCTTGGCACGAGAAGTAGTCTCTTGAGAGATAATGCTATCGACTTTCTTTGGAGTAAATGACCGATCAAGTTTTTTAGAAACTACAGACATTTTTTCCTTCTTCTGATTGGAACTGTCTTCTTTTTTAGACTTGTTTCCTTTTTTAAAAGGAACTGAGCTGTCTTTCTTTTGACTACTGTTTGCTTTGTTTACTTTTTTGAAAGGAATAGAACCGTCGCCTTTCTTGGGAAGGTCAGAACCGTCGCCTTTCTTGGAGAGGTCAGAACCGTCACCTTTCTTGGAGAGGTCAGAACCGTCACCTTTCTTGGAGAGGTCAGAACCGTCTCTTTTCTTGGAGAGGTCAGAACCGTCTCTTTTCTTGGAAACATCAGAACCGTCTCTTTTCTTGGAAACATCAGAACCGTCTCTTTTCTTGGAAACATCAGAACCGTCTCTTTTCTTGGGGAGATCAGAACTGTCTCTTTTCTTGGGGAGATCAGAATTGTCTCCTTTCTTATTTTTGGCTCCAATTCTAAAAGGAATTGAACTTTCTTTCTTCTGACTTTCTTTCTTGGAACTGTCATCTTTTTTATTCCCAGAACTATCGTTCTTCTTTAAAGAGGAATCCCCCTTTTTATCATGTTTGAAACTAACAGGGCTCCCGTCTTTTCTCAAACTTTTTCTTGAAGGTTCATCCTGTGTCATACAAGAAGCATCCTTCTTGGAAGCGACGTCGGCCTTCTTCGGGGTCGAAGCGACGTCGGCCTTCTTCGGGATCGACGCGACGTCGGCCTTCTTCGGGGTCGACGCGACGTCGGCCTTCTTCGGGGTCGACGCGACGTCGGCCTTCTTCGGGGTCGACGCGACGTCGGCCTTCTTCGGGGTCGAAGCGACGTCGGCCTTCTTCGGGGTCGAAGCGACGTCGGCCTTCTTAGGGGTCGACGCGACGTCGGCCTTCTTAGCGGTCGTAGCGACGTCGGCCTTCTTAGCGGTCGTAGCGGCGTCGGCCTTCTTAGCGGTCGTAGCGACGTCGGCCTTCTTAGCGGTCGTAGCGACGTCGGCCTTCTTAGCGGTCGTAGCGACGTCGGCCTTCTTAGGGGTCGTAGCGACGTCGGCCTTCTTAGGGGTCGTAGCGACGTCGGCCTTCTTAGGGGTCGTAGCGACGTCGGCCTTCTTAGGGGTCGTAGCGACGTCGGCCTTCTTAGGGGTCGTAGCGACGTCGGCTTTCATCGGGGTCGTAGCGACGTCGGCCTTCTTAGGGGTCGTAGCGACGTCGGCCTTCTTAGGGGTCGTAGCGACGTCGGCCTTCTTAGGGGTCGTAGCGACGTCGGCCTTCTTAGGGGTCGTAGCGACGTCGGCCTTCTTAGGGGTCGTAGCGACGTCGGCCTTCTTCGGGGTCGTAGCGACGTCGGCCTTCTTCGGGGTCGTAGCGACGTCGGCCTTCTTCGGGGTCGTAGCGACGTCGGCCTTCTTCGGGGTCGTAGCGACGTCGGCCTTCTTCGGGGTCGTAGCGACGTCGGCCTTCTTCGGGGTCGTAGCGACGTCGGCCTTCTTCGGGGTCGTAGCGACGTCGGCCTTCTTCATGGTCGTAGCGACGTCGGCCTTCTTCGTGGTCGTAGCGACGTCGACCTTTTTCAGGGTCGTAGCGACGTCGGCCTTCTTAGAAGCATTCTTCTTAGGAGTCAAAGAAGTATTCTTTTTGTGAGTTGAAGCATCAACATTTTTCTTACTGGTATCATCCCTTTGAAAAGACAAGCTTTCTTCAAGCTTTTGTCCCGAGTTCTCCTCTTTCTTTGATTGGTTACTGTATTTCTTTTGAACAAGGATATCACCTCTTTTAGATGTATCTGCATCTTTTTTCATTGTTTCAGGTTCCTCTTTTATAGAAATGGAACTATCCGTTTTACGCAGACTGCGCAACTTCATAGCGTCAGTGTTTCCAACAGATGTCGAGGGGGCCACCGTAACAGTTGTGGCGGGTCTTTTAGTTTGGTTATTATCCGACAAACTTTCTGTTTCTGTTTCTTCTGATTTTACAGCTGACAATTTCTGCGTCTCATCAGTTTTTTGAGAGACGGCCTCAGCAGTAGGCAGCTCTGACTTTTCTGTGGTTGTCGTATTATCATTCTTATCAGCTTTCTCTTTCCTGCTATTGTTGACTGGCAAAGGAAGCGTAAAGCTGACAACATACTGAAGGCAGTGCACCTTTTTATGGTTGAGGAAACTCGTCATGACACGGAACAGATTTCGGCAGATTTTGCATTCCAAGATAATATCACACTCATGGCGTAGGTGGTGTTTGTCTTCCGGCTCTCCTAACTCAAGGCCGGAAAGCATATTATCAAGCTCTGTAGGAGGGGGTGACTTTGTCAGCCCACCAGGCACTACCTGGCTTGCTTCAGTCATCGTTAATACCTAAAAATAAAAATAAAAACATTTGTAGTAACATTTTAAGAAAGATTGATTTTAAATGGTTTGCATGAGGAATTTAATTTTTAGAAAAATCTTACACACTTTTATATATCTTGATGAATAAAATGTATAGAAAGAATTCAAAAACAGTATTTGTAATGCGCGATTTTAAATTATAGCTTTGCCCAAGTCACATAGTGTGACCTCCCCCTACATGTCACCCTCAGAATCAATAATAAAATTCACAATCCTTTCTGCAATCCATACAAATTTTGCAAAAAATAAACATCAGTCTATGCCTGACTTGTCCACCAAGTTTCAGTCATGAATGTCAAACAGTCTTTGTTTGAGCGTTGTTCAATGATAAGTACACCTGGTTATGATGTGCCAAATTCTGATTTGGGCTGTGATGGTCCTCTTTAGTTCAGGAATAGTCTGAGGATGGTTTTGATAGATATTATCTTTCAGATAACTCCACAATAAAAATCGGTGGTGGGATGAATGAAGCATATCATTGAACAGCGATCAAACAAAGACTGTTGGACATCCATGACTGAAACTTGGTGGAATAGTCAGAAATAGACTGAAGTTTGTTTTATTGTAGGCATGACAGACCAAAGAAAATGCTAATTTCAAACCTAAGCGTGAAAGACCAAAAAAAAATGCTAATTTCAAACCTAAGCGTGACAGACAAAAGAAAATGCTAATTTCAAACCTAAGCATGACAGACCAAAGAAAATGCTAATTTCAAACCTAAGCGTGAAAGACCAAAAAAAAATGCTAATTTCAAACCTAAGCGTGACAGACAAAAGAAAATGCTAATTTCAAACCTAAGCGTGACAGACAAAAAAAATGCTAATTTCAAACCTAAGCGTGACAGACAAAAGAAAATGCTAATTTCAAACCTAAGCGTGAAAGACAAAAAAAAATGCTAATTTCAAACCTAAGCGTGACAGACAAAAGAAAATGCTAATTTCAAACCTAAGCGTGACAGACAAAAAAAAATGCTAATTTCAAACCTAAGCGTAACAGACAAAAAAAAATGCTAATTTCAAACCTAAGCGTGACAGACAAAAGAAAATGCTAATTTCAAACCTAAGCGTGACAGACAAAAGAAAATGCTAATTTCAAACCTAAGCGTGAAAGACCAAGAAAAAATGCTAATTTCAAACCTAAGCGTGAAAGACCAAAAAAAAATGCTAATTTCAAACCTAAGCGTGAAAGACCAAAAAAAAATGCTAATTTCAAACCTAAGCGTGACAGACAAAAGAAAACGCTAATTTCAAAACTAAGCATGAAAATCACACTTTTAAAAAAATAAAATCTAACCTCTTAAGTCAATCAAACACAAATGTTAGGGAACTATTCACTCAACACAAAAAGAATTAACACACCAACTAACAGAAAAAAAGCCTCTCCTAGGATATATAAGAGCACATTTAACAAATGATTAGCCATGCAATCAAAGTGGAATAGAATATTTTGGAAATAAATATTTTGGGTAATTGTTTTGTCATCTACAACAATATTTTTTTAATGGGAGTAATTTTGCAGGTGAGAAATCCCTATGTTTTTTTAACTCAACATCCTCCAGGAAGAGAAAACCCAAGTTCATTTTTCAGTATTCAAATCCACATTTTTGATTTTGAAAGATTGTAAATCTTTCAAAATCAAAAATGCAGATTTGTTTCCATTGTACCATTATTTGCTTTTGTGACATTTTAGAAAGATGTGTCTAATAAACAAATTGCATATGAAAATAAACTTTATTTTCTTGTGTGGAAGCTACATCAAAATGAAATGACAAAATGAAATCACATTTAAAGAGATAAAATGAAGAATTTATCAAAAATCACACATTAATTTCTACTGACATCACAAATGTAGAATAATTAGAGGTTGCTACTTAATAGTCCTTGGAATCTGCAAGCATCAATATAGAACCAATAAAGAAAAGATAAAAAGAAAATATGTTTAGACTTCACAAAAATCTGAATCACTATTAATACAAAAATAAAATTTACAAAATCCAGACACTAAAGAAACTAATTTATTTAATCTTAAAATCTGATTCACAAAAACAAGAAGCAAATATTCATAAAACAAATTAGTTTAAATGTCGTATAGAAAATATTGAAAGAATAAAAAAAATGAATATGGTATTCAACGGACTTGTATATGCTGCCATAATTCAAGCACCATTTTGATTCTAAAAATGCTCTTTTAAATAAAAAAGAATGTTAAGACATAGAACATATAGAAATATACTTTGATTTTAGAGTTACTATTAATGGGTTATTATAAATATCTCTTTTCTTTACAAAAAGTATACCTCTGTAGTGTGTGATAAAAAATGAAAAGGAAAAATATGTTAAAGTAGGGGTGGGACGTAATGGGTGAAAATTTCAGATTCATGCCAGTAGTATTTTTTTGTGTTCATTTATACATAAATAACACTAAACAATCAAACATTTTGAAAATTTTGCAAAATTCAGAAGGTGCAGGCCAAAAATAGCCGTTAGGTCTCCACAGGACTCAAAATCCATCATTTTTCGGTGACAAAGTGGTTTCATGCGACATTGCAGGTCCTAAAACATCTTCAAAAGCTATGAATGGATATAGATGGTTAAATCTGATATAGTACTGTAATTTAGGACCATTTTCAGGAAAGGTGTGCAAACGTAAGCCAACCCTTCGTTCATTTTTGTCAAAAGGTGTCGTTGTAGCAGCAATCAATGCTCTGTGTAAAGTGGTGACGAATGATGGGCATAAATCATCCATCTATGATGATCTCATGGGTGATCATTTGCCAATATTAAGTACTGTAAACAAACACTCCACTCTGGTATATAAATTGGTACCAGCCATGCTGAAAGTATAACCGACAACAAACTAGTATCCTATTATGGGAGTCATCTATTCCTCTAAACACTAAAGAGCACTTATACTTAAAAATGAGTTTTATATTACTTAATTATAATTAGAATAGTATATCTAATATATAGTGTTAAGCCAGTCTGTTCTCCGTTTTTTGTAATTTATAATGAAAAAAAAAAATGAATGATTGTATAACTGTTCTTCGAAAATACATTGGGGTCTGCGTTCGCTCTCGATTTTTTTTTTCATATTTTTTTTTTGGCGCGAAAAAAAAAAATTTCCCCTCCAAAAAAAAAAATTTTTACCGCCTAATAAAAAAAAAAATTTTTTTTTTTCCTTTTTAAACAAAAAAAGTATTCGGAGACAAATTTTTTTCATTTCTTTTGTCTAACCATCCTAGAACGCGGCAGCCTTGCAAAAATAGACGACCGTTAGGGAGTCTATTTTGGTTAGTCCACTTATAATATAACGAGCACTTTCTCTGTCAGGATGTCTGTCTGTCCGTCCTGGGGAATTTTTGTAAACAGAAGAGAGAGGGGAGGGGGGGCTCGAGGAATTAACATTTAATTAATTAAGCTTTTCAAGTCAGCGTTCATAATATTTGTATACCTGTAGAATTAGGAAACTATTATTAATTAATTAAATTTACATTAGATAACATTATTAGATTAGGGAAGAACAAAATTTCAAGACGAGGCTGCGATTAGAAGTGAAAACGTGGCAAGAATCTTACTTAAATTAATAGATTTCAACAGCCTTATATACCCTTAATAAACGTCGTTTAGACACTAGACGGGCTTCCTCATTTACATAATACATTACTTTTAACCTTCAATTAAATTCAGATTTACAAATATACACTTATAACTTGAATTATCAAGTTTCCATATGTATTTACAATACGTTCCGATAAGGTGACATTAAGAAAAAGTATTCATACAATTAATTAAAGCCATTTTCTTCATCAACCAGCGTGTTTTCTGAACCATACTTCCAATGGCGATTATTGTTAAAATTTCAAGTCTTTCTCGGCCTTTTGGCTAAGATCAAAGTGTAGTATCTGTTCCGATGGATACTGAACCACATAGACTGGTATTGTATTGCCTTCGGGTCTCGACTGGTATTGTCTTGGCCTTCGGGTCTTCATTTACGCCGGTCTATGGGTCTGTCCTGTGCAGTTCTAGGAGGTCCACCCTCCCAGGCTTCGCCTCCCCTCTTTAGTGACGTCATTGTGAGAGGATTTTTTTCAGTTTTCATTCATTATTTACATTACGTTGTTAAGAGAATGTTTTCTACTATAAGTTAAAAGTAAACAAGGTGAATCCGAGCCATTAGTAAATCGGTGACCATTTAGGAAAACTAAATTGCTGACTCATCCTTCCGGTTAGTCCGGAAGTGACGTCATCGTTAGAGGATTATTTCACAGTTTTCATTCATTATTTACATTACGTTGTTAAGAGAATGTTTTCTACTATAAGTTAAAAGTAAACAAGGCATATCCGAGCCATTCGTAAATCGGTGACCATTTAGGAAAACTAAATTGCTGACTCATCCTTCCGGTTAGACCGGAAGTGACGTCATTTTGAGAGGATCTTTTCACATTATCAGTCTTTACATTCATTACGTTGATAAGACAAAGGTGTTTTATTGTAAATTGAAGTTAAGCAACAAATATCTCGGCCATTACTAAATGGGTAACCGTTTTGGAAAAATAACAAAACTGGTTCTTTGATATGACGTAGGCGCCTTCAATAGCATATTTAAACATTAGTTCTTTTATATGACCGAGGCGCCTACTAATTTTTTTAAGGGTAAAAAATTTTTTTTTTTTTTCTTTTTCTAACTGAAAATACTTTTCATGGGGTAGGGTAACAAAAAAAATTTTTTTTTTTTTTTTTTAAACTGAAAACATTCGTATTCATGGGGAAGGGTAACAAATTTTTTTTTTTTGGGGTGGAGAGGTAAAAATTTTTTTCTTTTTCTTTTTCTAACTAAAAATATCACTATTCATGGGGAAAGGTAACAAAAAAAATTTTTTTGTGGGGGGGGGGTAAAAAAAATTTTTTTTTCTTTTTTTAACTGAAAATATTACTATTCAAGGGGAAGGGTAACAAAATAATTTTAAATGATAAAGAATTCGTTTTTTTTTTCAACTTCTTCCAGTTACAAATGGATGATCGTATAACTGTTCATTGGAAATACATTGGGGTCAGCGTTTGCTCTCGATTGTTTTTTTTTTGGGGGGGGGGGGGGGATAAATTTCGCCCCCCCCTTTTTTTCCCTTTTATAACAAAAGTATTCGGATACAATTTTTTTTTCTTTGTCTCACCACCCAAGAACGCGGCAGCCTAGCAAAAATAGACGACCATGAGGGAGTCTATTTTCGCTAGTCCACTTATAATATAACGAGCACCTTCTCTGTCTGTCTGTCCGTCCTGGGGAATTTTTGTAAACAGAAGAGAGAGGGGGGTGGGGGGCGAGATAATTACTATTTAATTAATTTCAAAGTCGGAAACATAAACAAATACATTGGGCCACATATTAAAGACTAAATAAAAAATTTTTGGCGTCAACGTCGCGATTCGAACTCGCAACCTTGACGCTAACAGCCAAACGCGCTACCATCTGAGCTAAAGGAACACAGTTGAAAATAGTTTCTTAATTCTAATACTTGAACAAATCGCTTTTTTTTCACATCTCTCGTTTAGCAATAAATGATCGTATAGTAATTGGTTCTTTTTATACTTTGGGGGTCTGCGTCCGCGCTCGATCTGTTCTTCCACAATACGATTGGGTTTGCGTTCGCTCTTGAAAAAAAATTTTTTTTTCATTTTTTTTGGCGCGAAAAAAAAAATTTTTACCGAAAAAAATAAAATTTCCCCGGCAAAAAAAGAAAAAAAAATTTTTTTTTCCTTTTTAAACTTTTTGTTTAAAAAGAAAAAAACAAAAAAAGTATTCGGAGACAAATTTTTTTCATTTCTTTTGTCTAACCACCCAAGAACGCGGCAGCCTAGCAAAAATAGACGACCGTTAGGGAGTCTATTTTGGCTAGTCCACTTATAATATAACGAGCACTTTCTCTGTCTGTCTGTCTGTCTTTCTGTCTGTCTGTCCGTCCTGGGGAATTTTTGTAAACGTAATTTCAGAAATAAACAATAAATAATTTAAGCGCCGAGACTACGATTCGAACTCGCAACCTTGACGCTAACTGCCGAACGCGCTATCATCTGCTCCACCACGACAAGTGATATAATCGTCTTAATTTTAAATGATAAAGAATCCGTTTTTTTTTCAACTTCTTCCAGTTACAAATGGATGATCGTATAACTGTTCATTGGAATTACATTGGATCTGCGTTCGCACTCGATTGTTTTAGGGGGGGGGGGGTCGCGAAGGGGGGGGGAAGAATCCCCCCCCCAATTTTTTTTTTCCCCGCCTAATAAAAAAAAAAAAAAATTTTTTTTTCTTCCAAAAAAAAGTATTCTGAGACAAATTTTTTTTTCTTTCAAGAACGCGGCAGCCTAGCAAAAATAGACGACCGTTAGGGAGTCTATTTTCGCTAGTCTACTTATAATATAACGAACACTTTCTCTGTCAGTCTGTCTGTCGCCGAGAATTTTTGTAAACGTAATTTCAAAGTCAGAAACATGACAAATACATTAGGCCACCTATTAACGACTAAATAAACAATAAATAATTTCGGCGCTAGGCCGGGATTCAAACTCGCAACCTTGACGCTAACTGCCGGGAGGAGGAATTTCACCCCCATTTTTTTAAATTAATTTTTTCGGTGGGGGGGAAAAAAAAAAAAAAATTTTTCCCCTTTTTAAACAAAAAGGTATTCTGAGAAAAATTTTTTTTTTGTCTCACCACCCAAGAACGCGCAGCCTAGCAAAAGTAGACGACCGTTAGGGAGTTTATTTTTGCTAGTCCACTTATAATATAACGAGCATTTTCTCTGTATGTCTGTCAGCGAGAATATTTGTAAACGTAAGGGAGGGGGCGGGGGAATTACTATTTACTTAATTTCTAAGTCAGAAACATAAGAAATACATTAGAGCAATCTTAACTAAATAAACAATAAATAATTTCGACGCCGAGGTCGTGATTTGAACTTTGCAACCATAACGTCACAAGGTAATTTGGACGAATTTGTCCGACGAACGATTTTGATTTGACTACTTACGCTAGAGAAATGATTTTTTCCTTTTTTTTACTTAGCAATGAATCATCTTAAAACGAGGCTACATATCAAAACTGGTTCTTCGATATAGTGTGGGGTCTGCGTTCGCGCTCGATTTTTTGTAAACGTAAGAAATACACTAGGGCACACCTTAAAACATAAATAATACATAAATAAACAATAAATAAATTTGACGCCGAGAGCGTGATTCGAACTCACAACCTGGACACCTTATTTTAGCCTACATCTATAACGACTAAGCCAACCTGCCAAAGACAATAGAAGGCTTCCTGAGTCACATAGTTACTGCTGAAGAACTGCTTTTTTCCTCTTTTTTACTTACTGACAACGAACGATCTTAAAATGAAGCTATGTAATGAAGAAATGCTTTTTTTTGTTTGTTTTTTTAAATTATGTACATAAATTTATAATTATTTAAAAAAAAAAAAAAAAAAAACGTAATTGATTCCAATTTAAAGTAAATATTTAAAAAATAAATTATACTTTTTTTTTTTGCAAATTCTGTTATTGTGAGATCTCGTGCCATGACGAGATTTAGAAAGAAATCTAAACATAGTTGATAGTCGAGCATTTATAACGACATCTGACAACGAAAAAGGGGTCAAAAAACAAAGTGGCAACAAATAAATGTTACGCAAGACAAAATAATTTACTCTTCTACTACTAAGTTTATTTGTGTTTTAACTTATTTCAAAGAGTTTTTTTGTTCAAAAACAAACCGGGTGTCCACATGTGCAGTTAGAACGAAGAAAAATGGGTGTTCATGCGCCCAGCACTGGGATAATTGGTGAAAAATCGAAAAATAAACAAAATAATGTTAGAAACACATTCAATAAATGTCACCAATCGTGGGAAAATGTAATGTTCTACCAGTATTTTGCTTATTTTTTGTTGTTTTAGCGATTATTGAAACTGTGTCCTTTCAGCCATTTTATTTCATTCTAACTAAAAAAATTATTTTTTTGTGACTAGACATTTTTAAATGAATGCAAAAAAAAACTTGATTTAATCGGAATTTATAAGTGTAGTATCGGTTCTGTTGCCATAAAACCGTCCTCTCAGAAATTACCACCTCCTTCTTTTAAGAGGGTGTGGGGAATCCTCACATGTATTACATCCTCCTTTGTATTTAATATATTTGATATTCCAATATAAGAAATAAAACTCTTAAAAATTGAAGCAGAATACAAGAACCCTCAAAAGTTGACTAACTCAATTCACCATGAGCAGGATTTTGGGGTTGAAGCGTAGAGGATTATCAAGATTGCTGTATATGAGTAATTATTATGTTTCTCTTCAGATGTCAGAGGACAAGTTTACAGAGCAAATAGATTATTAAAGTCTTACAAGATTTCAAATCGTGTATTTAACACAATGGACTTTAAAGTCACCCACTCAAGGTAATGATCATTGCCTGCAGTAAAATAGCCATTTCCTGTGAATAAACTACAGCAAATCTTGAGGCAGCTATCATTGCAGCACTCATAACAGCTCACAGCGTCATACAGCTGTTGCACCTGCTCATACCTCTAAAATGGAGAGAGTAAAACAACCGACTGTAATCGTCACTCGTTCTAGCACGGCCAGGGTCTAAAATTGCCCCAACTCATAGAACCGAAGATCCCTGGCCATTCTGACTCACCCACCCAACCATTGAGCATCAACTGTCCTTCGAAATAACACCAATACTGGACACCCTTACATGGTCAATGTCAAATGGCTGATCTTTGACCTTTGAAACGGCTGTCAACAAACTGAAAGGACTTCACCTGCCAGCTCAGCCATGGGCTCCTCTTCAGCACGTACGCTGGATACACTGAGAAGATCAGACAGCACCAAACATGCACCAGAGTAGTAGAAGGACTATATAATAATAGGTTGAACTTTACATGACATTTGATTGCTTGTTCTGCTCAATAAATGTTTAATGTCCATAGTTAATTATCTACCAGTTTGACTCTACTCAGACATTAGTTTGTTAGATAGTGGGGGTGCCAAAGGTGGGAGGACGCCCTGAAAGGCAGCAGGAGTGAAGGTGGTAGTCAGAGATAGCGTCACGTCCACTCGGGGCTGTTTCGGTCTGTTCCTTACTCACCAAGAGAAGCGAACGTGAAAGAATGCTGGTTGGTATGCTGCCAGTAGGCAGGGAATGAAGGCACAGTAGCCCAAAATGGCCTGACGAAATCCCTCTCTAATTCCTTCATTCTTTCTATCCCTCTCTAATTCCTTCATTCTTTCTATCCCTCTTGTACACAATACATTTATGTCCCTTGTTTTATGTTGAATAAAACTGTTAAAAACTCAACAACGGGTGTCCGCAGGGTTTTGTCAGCAGACGGGTTTACAGCGATGATGATGGTGACCGTAACAACCACCACAGGGCAGATCAGGCCGCGTGCAGAATGTACGCAGAATGTAACAAGTTGATCAGACATTTGTGGTTTCGTTCATTCACTGTCTGCTTACAGATGTATCATGTTTCACATTCTGCAGGCATTTCGTTGTTTCAGCCTTTGAGCATTTTCAATTTGATACTTGTAGTACTCAGTACCCAAAGATTGGAGGGGGGGGGGGCTGTATATGATTAATTATTCTGTTTCTGTTTATTTCAGGTATTCATCATTATCAATGGACAATTAAAGTTTACATTACAATCTTTAAGCAGAATGATACTTCTTTCACCACATGGTAAAAAAAAAATGCTTGCAATGGGACAATTAAGCGCTTGTAGCACAGGCAAGTTTTAATGTTTGCATCCGAGGAGTTGAGTGCTTTTTTTTTCAATACAAAGTCAATCAACAACTTGTTTTCTCGAGCTTTGGTTTTCAAAGTCTATAACATTGAAATGAACATGTAAGGAAAGCACACTGTCAATAGAAGAAATTTCACCTGGATCCGATTACGCTTGTAAATTAGACAATGATTAATAATTCTGTGTTATAAACTTTGTATCCATTGAACATGCTGATTTCTTCAACTTCAAAGAGCCAGCAATTCTATTGTTTCGTCTATTAGGGATGATACCTGTTGGATTCAAATAAGACATCAAAAGAGTTGACTCTCCTACTTTGGGAACCACTGGGCATTTTAATTCTTTTTATTCTAATGACAGGATTATACAATACAGAGTTTAACATAATTTACACATTTTAAATGGTTTCTGGATCATGAATTTCTTAATCATTATTTCACAAATCTAATTTGTTTCAGTCCTTTAAACGTTTCAAATAGAAACACTGTCAATTTTCGCACATTATGATTGACTTAACACTCAGTAGCAACTTTTTTTTTGCTTGAAGAACTAGAACTAATAACTCTAGAAAACTCTTTAAAAAAAATCATGATGAGCAAGAAAAGTATTTTATTTTGCTTTTGGTTATCCATAGATATTGAAAACTTCACTCACAATGCTCATTTCGCTGAAAAAAAAAACAAAAAAAAAAAAAGGATTTTGTTTACTTATTTCTCCAGATAAAGATAAGTATTTTTCCTGTAGTTCGATAATTTAATCTTTAAATAAACTATTCGACTTTAAGACAAGTTCCTATAAATATAACTGAAAATGAAAAGAATTAAAATCGCATGTACAGATTTATGTAAAGCCAGCACAAATTGGTGACGTGTCACAATTCTAGGGTGTCCTTCGGAGGTCCCTAGCATTCACCCTGGTCAAGCTGAGCCAGCCTCTTACCTGGCCTGCACCACATCTCTATTCATGGTGACTCATGCACAATGGTACTGAACAAAGCTCAACAAAATGGCTAACCAATCGCGATTCCACTATCAAAAGCCGACCACCCATAGACCTAAGAGCTCGACTAATTTCGTTTTGATGGTAGTTGACCAGATCCTCAGCTGTATACCGATATGCTGGTGCCACCCAGACAGAAAGGTAGGGAGGATTACATCGTAAATTAACCGTTCTGCCAGGTGATGAGCCACATGCCTGAACTATCGAAGATGTCACTGCAACAAGAGACTTCAGTGGAACACAGTCGGCCAGCCGGCAACTCAAATTGCGGTGGAGGCAGTCATTGTCAAAGACTTCCAACTTCCACTGACCGTGACTCACACTCAACTGAACGACAGATTAAACACAACTCTTGAACAACTTGGTTGAAATGACCCCATAAACAAATACTACATATTCAAATAATTTTATGAAAACTTTCAAAGACGAATTTTAACAATCTTAAAGCAGAAAAATTAAATGTTTAAAAATCTGCCAGAAATTCGTCCTGTGGTAAATCACTTATTAAAAAATATATAAAAAAAGTAAAAAATGCAAATTATTACAGACAATTTATTATTTAGGCAAATTATTGCAAGTAGTTATCTCAGATTTTAACTCGATTTTTTTTTTTTAATTGCATCAAAAATGTTATATGTAAAAAGGCTACAAAAGAATATAAACTTGTACCAATGTCAGAGCTGATCATTTTTTCTTATTTATTTAACTTATATGAAACTTGGGGAAATAAATTATATATTTTTTAATGAGTACAAAAAATATCTTCATATAATTTAGTTTTACACTGCAATCAATGAATTAAAAAGAAAAAATTATTCTATTTTTTTTTTTGTTATGATGAGCAAGAAAATTTACTTAAAAGAAAAGGAAAATTTTAAATGATTTACCTTTAAAAGATAAGTGTACTTTTGAGAAAACGTTTCTCACTATTTAATTTTTGGGACATTTTTAACGACAGCTAACAATGAAAAAGAGGTAAAAAAACAAATAGACAACAAATAAATGTTACGAAAGGCAAGATAAGTTACTCTTCTACTAACCTGGATAAGTTTATTTGTGTTTTAAAGATTTTTTTTGTTCAAAACAAATAAACTTATCCAGGTTAGTAAAAGAGTAACTTATCTTGCCTTTCGTAACATTTATTTGTTGCCTATTTGTGTTTTGTTTTTTTACCCCTTTCTCGTTTTGTTAGCTGTCGTTAAAAATGCTCAATTGTTTTAATTATTTTTTTTTTTTTAGATAAAAACATTATTTCGATAAAAAGGATCAAATGGAATAAGTGAACTTAAAAACGGACTTAAATTTATCCCTGAGGGGCACACAAATAGAAAAAGAAATAAAGGAAACACATTGGCACTGGGTTTTTTATCTTTTAAAATATGATCAGAACAAAATATTGCCAAATCTTTATAAAATCTCACTTTAGATCTAAACAATTTTTGTTGCTTTTAATTAAATTTCATTTTCAATACATTTCACTTCTTCATTTCAGGGAATTATATTCTAAAATTAAGAATATGAATAAATGCTGAAAATTTGGTTCATTGATAAACTTTATTTTAAGATTTTACAATTCTTTTTAACTTTCCAAAGAAAGATAACTCGTGATATTACTAAATCACGAGTTATCTCATCTTGCCCTTAATTATCCAACACTAACCCTAAAGTCAAGATCCAGGTACACACCCTAAATTCGATATCTAGGTAGACACCCTAAATTCGGTTCGCTTCAGATAAAGTCAATGTCTTTCTACTCTTTAACGAACTCATTTCCGAATGTTGGAAAACTTGTAATTTTTATTTTTTAATTGTTTTCACTATTTTTTTTAATTATTAGAACAATAACAAGTCTGCATAACATCAAATAAGAATCGTATTGTTCGAGAACTGTTATGTGATTTTTTTCGTGACTGATAAATTCATAAGTGATTTTGAATTTTTTAAACTGTCAATTAGAAGGTTATTTCTGTATAGAATTAAACAACAAAAACAAAAGTGTCAAGCATTAGGATATAGTTCTGCTCCAAAACGAAAGAACCGTCATTTGCATCAATGAAGCGAAAATGTCATTACACACCGAATTTGTTCAGGTGATGGTTACAAATATTAATAAGCGGTTATATACAACTTGTATGTGTTCATCTTAAAGTGAAAGAAATATGGCGTCACGTGATATGTATGGATGGACGCAACTGCCAAAAAAAAAAAAAAAAACGTTTTAGGGCTATGCGAGGGACTAGCAGGGGGAACTTTACTAATCACCTGCAAGAATTTCTTTGGCGGCGGCGAACAAAACAATTTCTTTGGAAACATATTTTATGGTATTAGAAAATGTTATGAAGTATAATAAAAAGTAACGTAATTAAGAAAAAAAAAGAAAAAAAGAACTTTCGGTCGATAATTTGTTTGTTAAAATTAATTTTTTTTAAATGTAAAAAAGAACTTTCGATTGATAATTTGTTAAAATTAATTATAAAAATACCATTTTTTTTTTCAATGTAAAAAAAGCAACTTGTATTATTATTTAAAAAAAAAAGTTTTTTGTGCAGTTACGTCCATCCATACAGATCACGTGACGCCATATTTCTTTCACTTTAAGATGAACATATACAACTTACAGAAATGTATAAACTTTGTTATGTACTTGCGTATTAGCTGAAAATAAGATTGTACATAAAAAATTACGCAAATCGATCCAGTATTTATTAAATAAGAAAAAGAAAAACAAACGATTTTACATATTAGATATTTTGTAACCAGTTTAGGCAAGGGAGATAACTCAATGATAAAATCGGGCGAAGATACAATATGGCGACGAACGATTGAAATAGTTTTTTATTTTGAATTTAATACTGGATGAATTTACGTACTGTTTGGTGTAGTCTTCTTTTCAGCTACCACGTAAGTACATAACAAAGTTTATAAATTTCTTTAGCTATTTTAAAGAGAGGCCTAACATGTCATTGTGAAACAGCAGAAGCACCAGAACTGTTGCCCGTAAAAATTGAGGAAACCAAAAATCGCAAAAAAAACTAAAAAAAAAAGTCTGAAAAATTTATAAACACAAACAACAACAAAAAAGCAGCGTATTATTTTTTTTGATTCTTCAAATATTAAAAATAAAATCATTTTGGTACTGTTATCTATCTTGAACCAGCTGTCGTGACGTTCGACTCGGAATCGTTCGGCTGTCCTACGCAAACGGCCGAGTGTTGACGAGCCGATTGCGATTAGCCAATCAGCGAGCAGCCGATAACTTTGTTACAAAAAAATATGTCGTATTAAGTAAGTTTTTTTTTTTTTGGTTTCTTCAAAAAAATTCCTTGTAAATAAAAATACAGTATTCATTTTATAACAGTAACCTCGTTGTTTTTTCCTGTTGTTTCTTCCAAAAAATTCATGTAAATATGTTTAATTTTCTTTGTTTCTTTAAAAAATTCCTTACTCTAACCCTAAAAAAAAAAAAAAAAAAACACACACACACAAGCAAAACATTATCATAGGACGCAGCACCGTATAAAAAATGTCGGCTGCTCGCTGCTTCAACTCGGCAACTCTCGGCCGTTTGCGTAGAACAGCCGAACGCTTCCGAGTCGAACGTCACGACAGCTGGTTCAAGATAGATAAGAGCACCATCATTTTTTCTGAATAAAAAAAAATGTTCTTTTAGTGGCACATGGTAAAAAATGTTTTCCTTTTTGTATAAGGGCGCAAATGAACCACAATACTTAACGTGTATGCCTTTAAACTTTAAGCCAAGGGTCACGATTCGATCATAGAAAACGTGGTTATTCGAAGGTAATTTTGAAGCCTTTAAACTTCACAATAGAAAGTCATGCCTGACTTGAATTAAGGTTTAAAGGAAAAAGCCAAGTATTATGGTTCATGTGTGCTCCTACGCCATTCATTTTCTCAATCGGGGCGTTTGGGGTATAAAAGAACCAAAAATAATTATGCTATGTGGAAAAAAATATGTGATTGTGTTGTGACGTCACATTGTCCATTCATCAACAACGAAAGGACTGAGGATATCATCTCGTTAAGAAACGTCTACGGTGCTTCTACATAATTTGAACCTAACCCACTTTTGCCGAACTAAACCTAAAACTTAGGGTAAAAATTTCAAAAAACAATTCGGTTCAAATTTAAAGAATTTGAATCGAATTGTTTTTTGAAATGTACTTGCCTCCCCATGAGGGAAGAGTTAGACACAAGGCCAGTTTTTAATGTGAGGAAAATCCAGCTCTCCAAAAAGGGGCATTCTGGATTGGGATAAAATAAGAATCTCTCCTTCATTGACCGTCGACACAACAGATGTCATCTGTCAGATGAAGTGTAGTATCAACAAGTGTGGTATCTGAGAACAGGTACCACACTTTGCTCCTGGTCAAGAGGCCAAGGAGAAGAGATTTTATAATAATAAGTATGCGAACAAAAAGATTATATATTAATAAACACTTTAGGATTTGTTTTTCATACTAACGCATACACACGAGTAAAAAGTAATCCGATGTTATTTTAGTCACGTTTCATGTTTAAAATTCATTGGTTTTTAAAGATTATTTTTAGTGGCTCCTGCGAAAAACCCTTTCGAAAAACAAATGAACAAGAATACTCAACTTTGGTATATTTTTATTCTAGTCAAAAATTACTTTATATCCACCAATTTAAATCACTTTGTTGTACCAGCACATTTTTATAAACTGTATAATAAATGAATATCTACTTAATAATAATATGATAATGAAATAAACATGTTCGATACGATGTTTAATTATATAATCATAACATGATAATGAAAATAAACATGTTCAATACGATGTTTAATGATATAATCATAACATGATAATGAAATAAACATGTTCGATAAAATGTTTAATGATATAATCATAACATGATAATGAAAATAAACATGTTCGATACGATGTATAATGATATAATCATAACATGATAATGAAATAAACATGTTCGATAAAATGTTTAATTATATAATCATAACATGATAATGAAAATAAACATGTTCAATACGATGTTTAATGATATAATCATAACATGATAATGAAAATAAACATGTTCGATACGATGTTTAATTATATATAACATGATAATGAAAATAAACATGTTCGATACGATGTTTATTGTTTACCGAGGCTGTAATAAATTCGAATGTGCTTTCGAAGCTTTAAATTAATTCCAAAATAATGTCTAGCTAGAATTAAAGTTTAGATGCCCCTAAACGAAAGACAACGAGTATTTTCTAGAGTATACAACAGAAGAAAAAAGGGTGGGGAAAAAATATTGGTATTTTTTTTTTTTACCATCTTACCCGGCACAGTTTACCCCATAAAAAAGTTCAAATATTAAAAAAAATAACTGTTTAAAAATGTCGCCGATAGTTTCCATGTGAAAACGCGAGGTCGTAAGAACAACTCCAAAATATTGAAAATTAAAAAAATATATACAGTTATTAAAATATACAGTTCGGTTGAACATTAAATTTTCGCCCGATTGGTGACAGTTATTAGATGTATTTTTGTTCAATTTTCGATTTTTGAGCGATTTTCGACGCACACGTGGTTTCGCACTCGACGCCATCTTGAATACATATGTTTTACAACGCTCCGAAGTCATCGATAAAATATGTAAATAAAAGCGCTTAAAAATACTTTAACAGTTATTTTTTGAATCTTTGTTATTTTCACCCCTTTTTTCTTCTGTTGGATACAAGATAACAATTATTTCTCGAAGTAGCTACTATTCTAAAAAAGAACCTAAATAACGTAACACATGCTTCGCGAAGTTTTAATAAGTGTTGACATGGATTGGTTCATACCGTTATTTGGGCTTAATATGACAGGGATACAATTTTATAAAAGAAACAAAAAAAATGACTTTTGCCCCTATTTACTTGCCTCCACACGAGGGCAGTCAGACACAATATCGGTGGGGAAACCAATTCTCCAAAAAGTGGTACTCTGGATTGGGATAAGAAAAATTGCCTCCGTCTAGAAAGAATTCTTCACTGACCAAGGACGAAAAAATGAAGTGTAGTATCAGAAAGATACTACACTTGGCTCCTAGCTAAAAAAACAAACTTCAATTCACGCCAAAAATTACCCCTCATCTCTGTCTGAGGACAGAACAGATACTACACTTTTACACTTTTTCCTAGACAGAAAGCCGACAATTTGCCCACAAAAAAATGCATGACAAATTACATGAGAGTGCAAATACACTGATGCAATAATGTAGTTGCATCTCGAAAAATAAAAACAATAACAGTAAAATAAAACAATAACAAAAGATCTCTTTCGGAATTCTTTAGATGAGAATTGATCATTTGTATCATTCGGCCTACTATTCTCATCTTGCTTGTTATTTTCACAACGTTTTGGCCAATGTAACTTCCAGGTACATCTTGTCAAACTCGATACATGGAATTCCTAACTGTACCCTTCATTTTAATCACAATGATAGATTGTTTTCGTTCCGTCAGCCATGGTCGGGCAGAGGTGTTAATTGTTATGGTATTCTTAGTTATTATCGCCTGTACTAAGATATTCACCGAGAACTGATTATTAACCAACGCCTTTATCCGCGGTCACACGATCCATAAGTAATAAACACTTCTATCCGGCCATAGGTGACAGAATATACCCCCGTGGATTAAATAAAAAGGTTCAGTTTGAAATTCCGTATAAGTTCCCGAGTTCGACATCAATATACACTTGAAGAAGGTCGGAGGTTACATCGGCCGAATCTTTGAAATGAATAACCAAGATGAGAATAGTAGTCCGAATAATCCAACAAAAGATCTATGATAAATATACATTAATGATCAAAATAAATTTAATTATGACAAAAACATATTTCAAAGTTTGTTTATTTTAGTTTTAACGATGAGGTCAAACTAAAATCAGATTCTTTTTTTTTTGCAGAGCGTAAACATAGACTGTCAATATAAATTATATTTGAACAATTGCTGTCATCAAAACATTATATATAATCATATATATACATATAGAGAAATTTTTTAATAATCTCAATTTAGACTGATCAAAATTAAATTTATCAAAAATTAAATTTATCAAAACAGCCGGTCTATTTAAAAGAAAATCCGGAAAGGCCCTAAAAGTCAAAATTGCAAAACCCGCCAAGTTTTTATTAATTTTTTTAAATAACAGGATCTATTTATAAAATATTATAACAACTTACTTCGCTTAAAAAATATAAATCCGATAAGAAAATTAACAATCAGAAAACCAATTTTAGATAATAACAATAATAATGATGATATAAAAAAATGCATTTTTTTTAAATTGTGAAGAGAGGAATTAGTTTTTAACGGTTTCCTTCTCTTGGGTAGTTACCATTAAGCAAGATTTTAAAGATTTATTTCGATTTTTAAAAAGGGCTGTGTCGATTAACTTACAGTAGATCAGGACATAAAACAGGTATCCATAAATATTTGCGTAAAATATGAAATGTATAAGTTACTTTTCGTATTTTCCTTCGAGATGAACATATTTATTTGTTGTTTGAGGAGAGTTTACGCCACGCAGGGAGGCGCCATTAGACGCGCACTGCATCATGGGAGGACGAAATATTTAATGCGAATGAGATCTGGAAAACTGCGGCCATTGCCTTTTTTTATTATTTTTTATTCTAAATGCTTGGCTTTTTAATCAAATTTACCAACATGAAAAAATTAGCAAATTATGTCATTTAGTTTTGTTTACTATAAAATATAATAAATGAAATAGATTAGAATGTGCGCAGAGCATGCCGGGACAGGTAAACGTTGGAACAGTCAGGTAGGTAGGAGTAGTAGAACTTAGACCGATTAAACACAATTTCTTACCAACATCATGCAAAAACTAATGGATTTTAGATTATCAAAGAAATATAACTAGGATCAGGGGATGCTTAAAAATCAAATTAAAAATATGAGAAGTTTCTCACGTACCTCAGTTCACCGCTTTTAGTGATTGTTGCTATTGGGGTAAGCAGCCGCGTAACATTTAGTTATGGCTCCTTATACCAAGATGTCGATAAAGAACAAGCACGAGTTATCTACCCCTGACTTAGCATTTTCACTCTTTCTGTTGTTGTTGCTGGTGTTGATGATGATGCTAGTAGCTCATATTCTTTTCTTCTTCTTCCAGCAGTAGCAGCACCAACACCATTTTACTAACTCCTAATTCAATCTTTACAAATTGGCAATTAAATTTTTTTCCCATTTTAACTGTTTTAACAAAATTTTAAAATGAACAAAGATAAATAAACAGCTTCTTCACTCCATCTTGTTATTGTAAAGTAATAATAAAAGAGATTTTTTAAATTTACCTAAAATTATAATTTCCATTAAAAAAATTTTTTTCTTGAATGGTTATTAAAAATTCAGGCAAAAAAAATATGCCTTTACTATTTGGGAACATGTGGATTTTAATTAGTTTAACAAAATATAACAAACTTAGTTTGAAGTCATACTTTTGAAGAAGTAGATACATTAATGGCAGAGCCATTTTATAAGAATAATAAGGATTATTTTTTTTATAAGATTTTACCTAATATTTTGTTAAAAAATAAAACATTTTAATAGCGGGAAAATTAAAATAATAATTAGAGCATTTTAACAATATCGCCAAACAAAAATTCATACAAGAGTCTGTCACTTTTGTTGTGCTATTCTCATAAAACAACGAAAACAAAGCTAAACAAAAATTGTGTCATAAAGTTTATATTGTTGGCATGATGCAGTGAAATTCTCATTTGAATCTCAGAAGTTTTTAAACTAACTTCTGTGAATTATCATCCAAGTGATTCAACATATGATTTGAAATGGGACGCGTTTGTTGATTCGCACGATATGCAAGGGAGATAAACAATAAAAACTGACCACCATTGTATATGTCGAGAGTAGAAAAACTCGAAACGGATTTTTCATTTGCTTATATTATTCGCTTAAACAAAAGCAAAAAAATAGGTTTAGATTTTTTATAATTGAGAAAAATATTATTTTAACGGAAATATAGTTTTGAAATTAGTCAAAAGCCATTTATTTAGACTTACTCATTTATGACTTATTTGCGTTAAAGAATTTTAATATAAGTTAAGCATGTTAAGTTACCGTAAATATTGGTTGTGAGAAAAGTAATAAGGGCTAGGTATTATACTTGAATGAATTGCATGATTTTTAATAGGTCACTGCCAATTGTTTCATGCTCTTACTGATCGTCAGATGGCCTAAACACGATATAAGTCACGATCATATGATTGCTTTGTTTACTTCCAGTTCCACACACACACACTATATATGTGTTTTTTTATTGTTATTTTTTATTACTATTGGGGTCACCACTTATCAAAGTCAAGAGCAACTCGAGGATAAGGGTTAATGCGATGGGAATAATTGCCAGCCGAAATATGAGGAATACTATGGAAGTACTAACATAGATCGATGGTATGAACTGTGTTTGATTACATCTGGGGAAATCCATGAATTTGTTGGCATTGCATTTGAAGATGACCAACTTGTAATAAGCAAGGAAACAGTCCGCAGGTGAGAAGCTCTTGCAAAGAAACTCTGTCCATGGAAATTCAGCTTGACACTAGGCAAATCGAGGGAGAAGATAAACGTAATTTTCGTTGTGGTAGAAAATTCTTGCTGTGAATGGAGGAACCAAAGACTGGAGCTAGGTTGAACACATGTTCCATGGAAATAACAAAAGAGTGGAGAAAGACTAGCAACGTCTTTTCTGTGAGAAAGGGGTTATAGGAAAAAGAAGAGATCCCCCCACCCCCACTAGATTTTAAAGTCGATTTTGTACTCTATCAAGGCAGTAAAGAGAGCTCTGTGCAGCACTTCCCCAGATGGGGCAGCAGTACTCCATCTTTGGACGTATCTCACTCTTATATAGCTAGAGGATTTGCATCTGAAGTCAGGAGCGATAGAATGATCCAACCATTTTTTCAGCAACCTTAGCAACACACGATATAAATCTTCCATTTTAGATCCTAAGAGCTTATCTAAACAAAGCGCTTCTTCAATGAAAGAGCCATTCATTTAAACTGGGTCAAAACAGGAATCTGAGCATTGGTGGTGAAAGGAGAGAAGCTTGGTTTTAGAAGCGTTAAAAGTAACAAGTAACTTTTTACACATTTCACCACATGCTCTAGGTCCGAAGAGAGGGAATCAGCGAGAAAGTGAGCACCAGTGCTCTTCGAGGTGCAGCCATAGACAGTTGTGTCGTCTGCGTAGATGTCAATGAATTATTTCAGGATATGATTTGGCCGATCATTAATGAAGATTAAAAAGAGGGTTGGCCCCAGAATAGGTCCTTGAGGCATGCCGCGTTGATTCTACATGCTTACAATCTCTGCCCATCAACAACTACCTTCATAAATTCGAGAGAAAAGATTTGACGGTTGTGAAGACATTGTCAGATATTCCATAGC
>OY744538.1:59948369-60145869 GCA_963556195.1 Sepiola atlantica
CTTCAGACAACTGTTGAAAGTTTTGTCTGAGCTCTTAGGCTTTTCATCCAGGGTCGGGATTGTTGCAGTTGCAAATGGAACTTTCCCCTTGATCTTGCCTTTTTCCAATATTAGGGATCTAGATTTTGCTGGTTTAAAATTCATTCTCACTCAGGACACGTTTTCCTCAAGTCCCTTCAAAAGCCGCCTGCTTCCTGTGACTGATATCGTTGTCACAAATAAGTCCTTATTGGGGTATGATGAACTAACTTAGAAAGTGGACTTTGGCATTCTACCTCGGCTGTCTTCACTAGCATGTTCATGGCTAAGGACAGCAAGGATGGTGCAACCTGTAATAATACCTTTTTCCAGTGTCTGCCATTCTGATCTTGTTGCTCTTGAAACCACTTTCAACTAGAAATTATCATAGTTAATGTTTGGGTTGCATACTGATGAATGCACGTGATGTCTTTTTAGTGCTCTTTCCACCAGTTTGTGAGGCATGGAACAATAGGCGTTCACAAGATCCAGCAATAGTATTATCAAGTCTCCATTGCTTTCTTTCGCAACTCTCACAAGCTTTGTCAAGACCCTTGTATGTTCAAGGCAGCCGAACATACCAGTAACTCCACCTTTTTGGACTGACATATCAATGTAGCCATTTCTGAGTATGTGGTTTGAAAGACGTATAAATAACAAACTGGAAAAGATCTTACTTTCGCTATTCAAGAGGGAAATGATACGAAATTGACTCAGCGATTTTGAAGTTTCTTCCTTTGGGATTCATATTCTCCCCACATATCTCCACTGCTCACCGATCTAGTCTCTCCTTCAGACGACTCTTAATATTAACCACAACATATGGAGGATTTCTGCACACCATTTGTAAACAACGTATGGTACCTCGTTTGGGTTGCATGCTGAGGCACATCTAGATGCTCTCGCTACTTCTTGAATTTCTTTCCAGGTTGGCATGCCTGTGCCAAATGGAAACACTAGTGCTTCCTGAGGTATCAATCGGTCATTTATACCCAAATTGTGTTCTTTTAATGGGTCACTCATGGAATTTCAGAGAGAGGTGTTGATTTCTTCTTGTGAAGATTCTAGTTGACCACTCCTTTATAGCCAAGTAGAGTTCTCGTGAAGCCAAAAGGGTTTGATAAGAAGTTGACATGCTTCTTTGATCTCTCTTTTCTCCTCCTCCTTCTATCATACTCAGCATGTCAAATGATTTTTAATTTACCTCTCAGTATTACTCTGACCTCTCGAAGGGTTGATGATTCTCTATTCTTGTCTTTTTAAAACGTTTCTTAGCGGATCTTATTTCTTTCATTTTATTTGTCCTATAGTTAGCATTGTAGGACTTTGTTGACTGTTAGGGCTCGATGCAGCCAAGTCTTTCTTTCCTGGTGATTATGGTCGTCATGAATTTTAACCGTTTGTCTATATATTTATTTGTCGTTGACTGGAGTATCTCACAAATGTTTATGTAAATTATTTTTACCTGGCTTCCTTGTTGTTCACTGAGGGCCACTTTATCTTCTTTTGAGACTCAATGCTCTGATTAAGATATATAATTTTGTTTTTACTTGCTTCTAAGCGACATGACAAAATAAATATGAAACAGTTCATTTTGTTTGGCAAGATGTATCAACAGTAATAGCTACAGAATGGAACATATTTTTGGATGACACTGGTACTCATTCGGCAACAAACAGATGCACACTAACAAATGTATGCACAAAACCAGTTTTTATGGCAATCAGTTTAAACTACTTGACTCATTTGAAAAGAAACTTGCTATTTTATATTGTGCTTACTTGTTTCTAAGCAATGTGATCAAATAAATACGAAACAGTTCGTTCTGTTTAGCAAGATGTATCACCAGTAATAGCTACAGAATGGAACATATTTTCAGATGACACTAGTACTCACTCAACAACAAATATTTACACACTAACAAATGTATGCACAAAACCAGTTGATATGGCAACCATCCTAAACTGCTTCATTTGTACTCACTCGAAAAGAACCTGCTTAATTACTACTTGTCACACAACAAATACACCAACAAATGTATGCACAGAATCAGTTGTTATGACAACCAGCCTAAACTACTCAACAAAGAATGCTTACACATAGAGATATGTATGCATACAAAATAATTACTACTACTACAAAGATTTTCGTTAATAACTGACATGTTTTGGGAAACTAATTAACCTAATTAAAACTTAATTTGCAATGTGTCGGAATGACCAAAATTGAGATGTTATCAGTCCAACGACTAACACAAAATAACAATACATAGGCGCGAACAAAACACTCTCACAATAATTAGTCAATAATTAGTGTTTTATGGGTGGAAAGAAAAATATTCTAGAATATTTGATGCGAACACCTATGAGAGGAGAACAATCGAACAGCCTAAGCAGATTGTAGCAACAAATCGATATGCTGCTGTCTCCACATTAAAGAAAAACATTTTTTTCTGCCAACAGATTCATACAGTCTTGATCTTAACCTCAACGTTTTTCCTCTAAACAAAATATTGTTTTGTCTCGGTGTTAGGGTTTTAAAGAAAAATATTAACCCTCTTAGTCTGGCTGTCATAAAATTGCAACAAGTCTACCACCTCTAATAGCAGACGATACTACATGCGTATTGACAGCTGAAAACAGCATTGTTAGCTCGTATCGTGTTCGGGACATCATGGGGAATCCCCGGATGTATAGTTTTGTAATATGGTGATGTGGAAGTTATTGCCACAATCTTTGGTCAAATTTTGTGGATATTTCGCAGATTTTCAAGCGGCTGTGCATGCTAACACATATCTATGGGAACAATTGTTATAAAACAAATCCATTCTAAGCAAAGTGCAGCTGGATTTCGCAATTTAAAAAAAAACATACTATGAGCACAGATACATAGGTCAATAGTCAGTTGCAGACTGAGTGTTACTACAGTAAATACTTACATTCTCTATTCTCTCAAGCAAGTCAACCCGGTTCCACTGAAGAAGTCCATTCAAGAGATATGCATCTCACTATTGGAGGGGTACAATAGGCCTGTTGACCCAAGGCCTGGACGCACCATGGTAGGAGACAGGCCTCAAAGACTTACTGAGAGACATTTTCCAACAACTATTGGTGAGGAAAGGCTAGATTGCATTGTGTGTAGTGTAAAAAACAAACGCAACAGAAGTGTCATCAATGTGATCTTCCAATGCATGCCATATCATGCTTTGAACGATTCCACACCCTCAAGGATTACAAATGTTGTCATCTGGACTTATAAAGACATTTTGATATGCTGACAAGCAGTTTTGAAGATGGGACTTCTTACAATTTACTTAATGTCTTGAATTTTGCAATTTTCAGGGTTGTGGACTATATGCCTAAAATGGCCCCCAAAAATAGAATTCACAATTTATTTTCTGCAAAATTGGTTTTATTTGCAATATACGACACAAGAGCACAAATATATACAATAAATTCAGCAATTAACTAATATGTGCATGATAAAATGACAATTTTCCATGAGCAGATGGGCAACCTCATTATAAATTTAATATGGCTGCCATCACAATATTCAAATTAGTCCAATTTTACAATTTATTTTGATAGTTCTACGTATATGTTACAAATGTCATACACATAGTTTAGGCAAACAATGAAAAGTTCAGCTTACAGGTGTAAAAAATCATTTTTCTATCAAAATAAAAATTCAGCACTCAGAATATTTTGTTTTTTTAACTTATTTAAATGAATTTGGCATAGAGATACAAAAGTAAAAATCTGCATAGATCTAAAATTGTTCGATTGTCTAAAATTGTTCGATTGTCTAAAATTGTTCGATTGTCTAAAATTGTTCGATTGTCTAAAATAAATAGAGAAACATAAAGAAACATAAATATAAAACTATTAGTGAACTTTTATCAAATATATGTTTAAAGGATAAATGTTTTACGTAAACAATATGTTAAATAAATACAATGCTTTGATGTGAAAAGTATAAACGCTTATAAGTATGTTGTTCGGCCAGCTAATAATAGAAAATATTAAACTGGAAATGGAATGCTAAAACTATCAGAACAATTGTTTCTAATTTTATTTTTAAATAATTTTAATTTTGAATAATGAGTTTTTAAAAAGGTTCAAGAACTTCTGACATCGATGACATATGATCGAAGGTGCTGATTCTCAATCTACAGTTAGATTGGTTCTTAGATCCACTGTTTAACTGATTTCGCGACACACATACAGACAACTTTGCTTTATATATAATAAATGTGTTAAAATGTTACTTGAATGTTTTAAATGGTAAATGTGATGCACACTGTAATACAAAATTATTAAACTATGACTAATAATTAAAATAAGATAAATATAATGAAAAAGTTACTTCCCTGTAGCAGCGCGGAACTTAGCTTGTTAAGAGGTTGTGTCTTAGAGAAAATGCTAAGATCCACTCTTACATTAAAATTGTTATAAAAGTATTAAAAAACAGAGAAAAGCAGGTAAAACATGAAAGCTGAAATGAAGGATGAATGGAAAAAGGAAACATTATTTAAAGAACACAATATTTATACATATACAAATTACAAGGCATTAATTGTGCATTTGAAATGTTCAGTTAAAAGTCTATAAGTGTGTACATGCATGCGACGGTGCAGACACCTAAGTGATGCTTTGCATTAGAACGCATAAGTGTATGAATGTGTGTGCCGCCTTTTGTCAGTGTGCATAGTTGTACGAATGTGTGTGTGTGCACGCGCGTAAGTTGATATTTTGTCAGCGTGCACAAAAACGAAGCAAATATATGAAGCTTGCCAAAGAACTGAAATTAAATATGGAACATGAAGAAAGTTACTGTAAAACCAATAATTGTAGGAGTACAAGGAACATTACCGAAAACCCTGCAAAAAAGACTAAGAGGAATTGGAATTAAAGGGAGAATTGACACCATAGAACGTACGGCACTGATGAAAACAGGTGAAAATACTCAAGTGCAGAAACCAGCCCACATAAGCAGGTGACGCCGACCAACCACAAGTGAATTGAACTAAAAATAAAACATAATATATAGAAAGAGTCCAAGGGAACTGAAACTGTCAAAAACTCAATAAGCTTATATTAACCCTAACCCCAAAACACACACATGTGGCGGTATCAGCCGAGGCTTGTACCACACAAGGTGATTGTAAAGGATCGAGGAGGATAGAAAGATCGAGGAAGAAGAACACTAACCAGACCTCCACTGGAAGGGTGCAAAGAATACTGAAACCTTTGGGAGGCCAATGGTCATTGCCAGTGAGATATCAATGGTAAACGGCTGTTGCCATAACGAACAGTGATTTGCAATGGTTATCGAAAGAAGCAGGGAGTGTTGGAAGTCCAAAGAAGCAATCACTGATAATGACTTGTGTGAAAAAGCCTCCTCTTCCTAATAATAATAATCATAATAATCATAATCATAATAGGAATAATGATAATCATTATCAAATAATATTAAATAATAATTATCAAAATCATAGAATGTAACTTCTAAAATGCCATGTTGCTTAGAACACTACTGTATAAGTAAAGTCGAGTGATTTGCCATTGTGTCAGGCAGGACAGAGTTATCTGCCCCTGGCAGATAACTATATATAGAAAATGTCGGCAGCCATTTGCAATCTTAGGATACACATGTGAAAACGTTCCCCAGGATAATAAATGTTATACATGGGGCTACAGACAGGATCACTTTCGAAAGTTACCAATTTGAAACTGTATACTTTGAAGTCATTTACCACCACGTAATGGACCAACAATATTTGGAGCTGATGAAACAACTTGTGCAGTTGCAAAAAGAAAACATTGAGGGAATTTGCAGTCAGGTAGACATGTCCCATGTTAAAAGGCCGGAGCGACCGTCAATAGGCCTTGATACCACAGACAGATACATGGGCCCAATATAAAGAAATGTGTGGACTGAGAGTTCCAGCTGTGATCCAAAACAAGCTGAGAGTCACATATACACCCGAAGCAAACCGATTACTGTTTGAATTAATAGGACCTGAGATGCTGAATTCTGCCACGGAGGAACACATATTAGACCAAATATGACTCCTTGCAGTCAACAGATTAGATAAGGAGGTGCACCAGCAGAAGTTTCACTCCATGAAGTAGAAGGCGTGTGAGTACGTAACACAGTTTTTAGCTTGTTTACGTGATCAAGCCAAGTTCTGTGAATTCAGGGTTAACTGCCCAAACGAACGGAATTGTGGGCAGCAGGTGGATTATTCGGTCGAAATGGTTGCTGAGCAAATGGGAGCCGGGCTCGCTAACCTGGAGCACTAGAGTAAAGTATTAGCCGAGGCCGCTACACTCACCACTCTAGAGCAGAAATTAAACAGATTGGTTTGCCTAGAGACAACAGACAAGTAGACCCATCACTTACATAACACTGTGCATCACCTTGCATCACCCAACGTGCAACAGTCGGGCCAGGAACAACGGCCCCAGGTAATCGAGACCTCTGCGACTCCATTATACACTGGGCCCTGTAGAGAGTGTGAAAGGATTTCACACCCTAATGGATCAATGCTGATATGTCATCATTGTGGATTGACTTAAAGAAGATATGCCGGAAGCTCGCGACATACAGAACAGAAGCTACGAGCAAAGCGTCAAGAAGTGAGTCGGTCATGTTTACTAACGGTATTCCAGGTAGTCGTCCAGCTTACAAAACCAACAAACGTGACAGGACGCAGTCGAACACGGTACCCCATCTTGAGTGGGATGGGGGACAATTTCAGATAAACCTCCGTCGGTGACAGTGGAAGTAACCATGATGCCCAGAACTCATGCTACATTCGGACATGTACTGAAGGGTCCAATAAACCATCATAGTCGTCAGACACCGGAGCCCAGACTTGCTCGTGTGGACCCGAGATTCAAAAAATCCTTGGATACCCGACGGATACCTCATGCCAACTATCCATCGAATACAGGGAATAATGGACAACCGGTTGCATGTAAAAGGTGTCTTATTTCTACAGATAAAAGTTGGATAAAGACAGACACAGCAGGCTGTGTATGTGTCAGACAACACATTTAGCTTTTATTTGTCACAAATCACTCTGAAGGATCTGAGTTTGTTTCCCTTAAAGTTTCCAAACTCGCGATCACAGAGCAGCTCATCAAAGGACGCAAATGAAACGGCCCCATGCGGATGTCCATGTAGAACACCTGTTCCATCAAAACCGGATACTATCTCATTTCAACCAACAGAAGGCAACAGACACCAACTAGAACGGTTCATAGTAGAACACTTCAAGTCGAGTGCATTCAATGGATGCCCACACCAACCATTACAAACTATGGCAGGCAAACCATTGGATATCACATTCGTCCCAGGCACAACACCGACAGCAGTTCACATGTCAATACCGGTCCCCTATCACTAGAAGAAGGTGAAAGAAGACCTTGACCGGGACGTTGCACTGGGCATAATAGAAACGGTACCGGTAGGCACACCAACTACCTGGTGTTCTAGGATGGTGATCGCACCAAAAAAAAGACGGGTCTCCAAAACGCACAATGAACCTACAAAAATTGAATGACGGCACCATGAGGGAAACACACCACACACCGTCCCTATTCAACAAGGTCTCTGGGATACCTGCCCACACCAGAAAAACAGTCCTTGACACGTGGAATGGATACCACAGTCTACTGCTCTTTCCAGTAGCACAGAACGCTACGACATTCATTACTGAGTTGGGAAGATACAGGTACTGTAGGGCCCCTCAAGGATTCCACAGATATGACACGGAAAACTCGGTGCATAGATGACAGACTTCTTTTGGGACGATTCGATAGAGTTCTCGTTCAGGCAGACAGTCGATTACATCAACCACTGTGCTGATAAGGGTATTGTGTTTAACCCTTACAAGTACCATTTTACTGAAACGGAGGTGGAATTTGCTGGCTTTCTTATCATTGCTGACGGTGTTAAACCCATAAAAAAGATGATGGAAGCTATTCTTCACTTCCCTACACCTACGAATATCACCAGTTTGGACTCCTGAATCAACAGAACTACGGGCCTGGCAACAGATTATAGTAAAACAGGGATTGCTTACTTCTTTCAGAAGCATTGCAAATGTCCTGGTGAAGCAGACATGAGTTGCAGGGTCACTGGAAGCTCATTCTGACTAGCTCCTGATTTACCAATGACGCTGAATCGCGTTACACACCAGTGGAAGGAGAAGACTTGGCCCTTATCTACAAGTTAGAGTCCTGTCGTATGTTCTTACTCGGATGCCCAGATTTGCTGGCGACAGTGGACCACAAACCACTGACAAAAATATTTTCTGATTAGGCTCTAGAAATCTCTTAAACTTCAAAGAACGAAGCCTGATGTACAAATTCCGGATTAGACACCGCCCCGGAAAACACAATGCAGCACCTGATTCTTCTTCTCGATACCCAGTAGGTATGTCAAATTGCCATCCCAAATGATAGACACCAGGGTCAAAGTGGCCTTCACATCAATGTACAACAGAAGGTGATAACATGGGAATGGATTGTGGCTGCTGCGACCACAGATGAAGAATACTGGACCTTAGAAGACCTGGTGCAAAAAGGGTTCCCCGAGTCACGCAACGACCTCCCATCCATAGCTGGGGTTTTCTGGCCCATGCACAAGGGATTATATTGCCTGGAAAGAGTGATAATCAAAGGCGACAAAGTTTTGATACCTCGACAACTCTGAGGAAATGTACTCGAGTTAGTTCCTTCCGCACATCAAGGCGTAAACCGCATGCTGGCAAATGCAAGACAATGGTTGTTCTGGCCAGGGCTTGGTGCGAGCGTCAGGCAGACTAAATTCCAGTACTGCGCTTGCAACACAGTTACACCATCTCAGCCGAAGGAACCCTAAATGTCACCAGCAGACCTGGGATTTGCATTTTAACAACTTGTAGTGGACTTTGTCGACATACAGAGAAAACTGTACTTGGTATATGCTGATCTGTATACCGGATGGATGGAGGTGGACCTAATGCCATCGGAGAAGGCCAAAACCATGTGTGACACGATGAGAACATGGTTTTGCACATATGGTGCACCAGAAGAAATCTCATCGGATGGAGGACCGCCATTTGAGTCTTAGAAGTACGACTCCTTTCTGAAGAAAACGGAAATGAATGTCATCAACGTACTAACCTCAAAGCAATGGGTGGGCAGAGGTAGTGGTAAAGACAGCTAAGCATAAACTCGCCGACAATACAGATAACTGCAGATGCCTATGCTATGATAGTGCTGCTCGGGAACTGCTGACCCATCGCAACACCCCCGTTCAGGATCTTGACATGTCTCCAACTATAATGCTGTATGGTCGGGTTATTAAGGATTACTTCCCATTCCTACGGGATAAGTACCAAACACGGAAGAAGTGGAAAGAGGTAGGTGAAGGGAGATTGCGATAGGCAAAAGGCACATGCAGAATGAAGTTCTACAACCAGCATTGCGATCCAGAACCAAGATGGTCCCCACCCTCGTCAATGGAGAAAGACGGGGAGGGTCGTGGAAACAGGTGGCAACCGACAGTACCAGATGTGAGTAGATGGGAGCAATCGCATAATGCTATGGAACCGTCGCTTCCTCCAGAAGATCTACCCAGTTGTTGATGGACCACATTGCTCCATACCAAAAACCTCAGATCCTTCAATAAATTTCGAACACCCATGGCAACAAGCCCCTGGTGAGGCTATGGACGTTAATGTCACGTCGCCCAATGAACTCGAAGAACAGATGGAGGTGGACGACACCACAGAGGTAGTGGTAAGAAACACGGTACACACGTCCGGTCGAGCCCCTATCGTTAAGACTACTCTCATGTCGAAGGGTATGAGCACCAAGAAGTTTATCCCCACAAATGCGTGGAAACATGCATGAGTTCTCTGGAACATAAATGAAGAGATGACCACGTCTCTTCATCCCGTGGTCATAGGAGGAAAAACTCTGAAATAACACCAGTCGTTCATTGTTTCCAGTTATTCTGGACTTCTTCTTGCAACTAGACTCGAGCAATGTCGGTTCAGAGAATGTGCAGTTGGATATTGCGCAACCCTTATTTCACTATGAACTTACAAGGGATATCCATTGTCTCTTAAGACTGAAAGGAGGCCAACCATTCTTATAATTCGCAAACATTATTCTATGATTGATTTGCTTTTGTCTACCCTGTATTTATTCATAAATGAAAAAAAAACATTTACAAAATGTGGCACAAGGCCAAAAAGGGGGACGGGAAAGATTCGGTCTTCACAAACAAATGCTAACTATTCTAACCTAGCTAGTTTCATTCAGGACCATGATTCACCAAAATACCGCATTTATACTATACATCCTTCTCCAACCACTAAAAAAAGGGGTGATGCAGACCCCAATGCTTTATTTATCAACACCTTTGAAAATATCGAAGGGTGACCTGCATCTCTGGCAAATCGAGCGCTCTGTCACCTAGTTGGGAGCAGAATTATCAAAATCTGCCACAGAGAGTCCTACCCTCTCGGCCTTAATGCGGGCTTTCAGGTAATATTTGAAAATCACAATAAAGTCAAGAGAAGTGTAGGTCTCCCATCCGTAGTCTGCCTTCATACGAGTTTTCCATATCCCGTCTCTCATAATGGCTAGTATGCTTAAAAACACAAAACGTTTTTGCCTATCTGTTGTCAGAGCTCAGTTGCTACATACATTGATAGGTTCCAGGTCAAAAGATTATACGTTAAGTATGCGAACCATGAGACCTGCAACAAGCCTAATCAACGGCACAATGATGTGGCAATAAAAGAAGGCGTGACTCATGGTCTCGTCTTTGTCACCACACATACAGTCGGTGAAATCGCCAAGCCAGCTGAATGAAGTTTCTTGCCGACCCAGAGTGCAATTTCTTATCACCAGCCAGGCCAGAGTTGCCTCATCATTATCGAAGCACCCTAACCCAGGCGCCCACGGTCAGATTGAGTGTAGCTCCCCCTTCGTCAAAGCGAGCCCCTCAATCCTATCTTCTCGAACAGTCCCTTTCACCATAACCCAATATAATGCCTTTCAGGACAACATCAGCGTGTCAGAGAAGCTTTCTTTCACCTGTAAGAAGAACCTCAAAGCCTGTCTATATTCGTGACAAAGGAGCACTCGCCTCGGGGCAACCTGTGTGCCTCCCCCTCATCCAAATGCACACTTTGTAAAGCCGGAAAGGCTTTCTTAGTGTCTTCTTTCCAAAAGCCACCGTTTCCCTCAGTTTGTGAACTCATTCGATCCAGGTAAAATAGCCGAAGTGTATGACACTGAATCTCGACGTTTGACATACCCAAAGAGCAAAATTGCGTCCAAAACCGGCCGCAGACAAAACAGCCTCCAAGTAACGATGGTCCACCCTATCAAATGCTTTGGACTGATCTAAATTGATCAGCGTGGCTTTTGTGTCAACTTTATCTATGATCAAGCGTATCGAGTGCAAATTATCTTGAATGAACGAACCCTTTACAGCACAAGTCTGTTCAGGGCTAATTAGACCAAGCAAAACAAGCTGCAATCGATTGGCTAAGATCTTGGCCAAAATTTTTAACTCAGCATTTAGCTGAAAATTATTTAACCTATCCCCACCATTTTTCCATTATTTTCATAACAACTTCACTATACCCATGGTTAAGTACTGGGGAATAGACCCGTTTCTAAACCATGTGTTGAATAAAACTGTTAGCAAGGGAACAAAAATTGTGCAACATCCTGAAATATACCTCGTACGGCAAACCATCAATCCCATCATCATCATCATCATCATCATCATCATCATCATCATCATCATCATCATCATCATCATCAACAACAACAACCGGTTTATTTGTTGAATCAGGCCACAATTAATCCTCTGATGAGGGTGGGGCCTGATTGTCTAGTCTCAAAATCTAAGTCTTCCTCTCCACTCCTGTCTTTGGCAAGGCTTGATGGAATCCATACCCATGGCCTTCCTATCACGTTTGACTACGTCCTCCCAAGTCAACTTGGGTCTGCCAATGGTGATGTTCTCTGCTGGCACATTCAACTGTCGGACTTTAGCAATCCAGCCATCGCTACGCTCAATGTGACCCAACCAACACAGTCTGTTCTTTTGCATGATGTCCGCAAGGCTTTTCAAGTCGACCTGTGAGAGCAGGGATTCAAAAGAAACGTACTGTTCAGGCCTCACGAAACAGATCCATCTGACCATTGCCCTGTCATTATGGTGCAGCTTCCTTAGTATGCCAGCAGAGACAGCCCAAGTTTCTGAGCCATACAACAGCACACTTCTGACACATGAGGAGTAAACACGCCCTCTCGTAGTTGTTGGCAGGTGTTTGTTTGTCAGGATTGGTAGCAGCTCTCTAAACTTTTTCCATGCACACTTGCAACGTGTAGCTGCCGCGAGTTCACAGCCTCCACCTGATGACAGCACATCTCCAAGATAACAAAAGTCTGTCACTACTTCCAGCTTGTTGTCACCAGTATCCATCTCCGTCAGTGGTCTGCCATCTATTGGTCTTGCCGTGCCGGTGCAACGAAAGCACTTAAAGTGAGGATCTGCTTTGAGAGAGCCTTGTTAAGGCTGACCCACTTTAAGGCTTCCTGAACTTCTTCCTCTGTTATGCAACCTTCGCACCTAGCTGCTTTGGTCGCCTCGAGATGAGAAAAGTCAGCTAAATAGGGGTTGAATTGCGCTAAAGACAAACTGGGTTCCCTGGTAAAAAGATCCTGGAAATGAGAACGAAACGCCTTCAGAATACCTTCGTTTGTGGTCACGAGACGCCCGTCTAGTAATGAAGCACGTGCGATATGACGATCAGTAGCTTGTCGACGCTCTTCTACATGCAATCCAGCGGCAATATTTATTGCTTCCTTAGGCATTCGTTTTAACCTAGCCCTAATTACTAAAGCTTGGTGTTCTTGGATAGCCAAGGACCCCAGTTTCACCTTAATTATAGTAATGTTAGCACTATCCCTCACCTCCACCACCCGATCTAATCTAGATTCTAGTGCCACTGTAGCTACCCTAGTTGTTAGATTGAGTCGTCGGCTAAAATCGGCAGTAAAGGACCTAATTACTTTCTTAAAGTGAGCCCACTTCCTATTCCTAATTACAGCCCCCCGTCAATTCCCACTGTAAGGTTAGTAATAGCTGTTCCTGATAGCCCTTCACATCAAACAACGAAGTGTTGAGCTTCCAGTAACCAGCCAATTTAGGCTTAGGTCTATCTAAGTTTACACAGACCCGAACAAGTCTATGATCCGAGTAAACTATATTATGAAAACTTGGACATTCTAATAATTCTACGTCGACTCTCCTAATTAAGAACCGATCAATATAACTCGAAAGTTGTACGGAACCGGAGCCGCGCCTAGCTGTCCCAGTCCATATTCTATAACAGGGCTTCTCATTCCGGAATTTATCGATAAGTTCAAACTTATTGAGAAATTCACGAAATACTTTAGCATCCCGATCGTTGTTAGTTCCCCTAGCACGATTACGATTTATATCGAGTTGTATTCATGAACTGCTCGATCTGTCAAAAAAGGGAGCAAGCTCAGCATGGTTATTGGGTGCATGAACCCCAACGAGCCAAAATGCCTTATCTTTTATGGTAACATCCAGAACGCATAGCCTTCCTTCCGGATCCATGAAGCAAGGGTCACACAACGCAACTAAAGACTTATTTACTAGCCAGGAAACACCCCTTGAGCGAGAATCGAAGTACACTGAGTAGACGTGAAACCCCCTAGCCAGCATACCCAAATGGTCACCTGGAATTAAGTGGGTTTCCTGAATACAACATATATCCACTCCAAGGTGCTGAAGGTCTGTAGCAACTCGAAATTTACGAGAGTCGTCCCTCAGCCCTCGAACATTTATGCTAGCTAGATAGGGAGCCATTGAGATATCTTAGGGTTGGGTTCCAGAAACGAACATCGATGGGGTAAGGATGCCGATGGCTCTCCCAAAAGAATGTGTGGCTATCTGAATATTAATTTGGGGTATGTTAATTTGGCTATTCTCAATCTTTTCTTAAACATTTTAATCCAATGGATCTTAAAATGGCTATGGGAGGGGATAGATTAAAATTTTCATTAGCCTCTTCTAGTATTTGCCAGAGTCCCTTCGCTTCCACTCTTTTTTTTATTACTGTTTATACTCTGATTGCTTTAGGGAAGTTAAGGAGATTTTCAATCGAAGTGTCGTTCACCTCCCTAAACATGAGTAATTTTTTCAGGTCCGATAACTTGTGGTATATAACAGTTTCATCTTGTGTTTCACTGACTATGCAGATGTCTTTTTCAGGAAGAAATGCTGTTTTTTCTTTTCTTCCTCTTTCTAAAGAAGGACTTCTATACCTTTTTTTACTTTGTGATGGAGGGGAGGGAAAGGTGCCATATCTTCTTTCATTGGTGAGTGAGAAGGAGTATTATTTCTGTTTTGCAGCAAGGGTGAGGCGGGAGGGAGCTTTTCTGGTTTTGCAGGGGAGGCAGGGGGTACCTTTGGGGGGGAGACGAAAGAGAAAGGCTTTGGAAAAGAGGCGGATTTAAATTTTTTCAGCGGACTTAGAGGTATAAATTTGTACTCTCTCTCTTTTAAGGGTGCTGTGATTGGTGGGGGGCATTGCTTTCTGGGGGGGGGGGGAACTTGGTTTTGTCAGTGTGGGAATGGAGGGGATTGACTTTGTTTTAGGGTGGGCAGAGGACTTTCTTTTTGAGAGTGATTTGGCGGGTGACTGCGGGGTTGTACTTTGTAACGGTTTTGGTCTTTCTGCTACTTTTCCTTGATTAAGTTTTTTTTTTACTCACGCACCTCCACATATTTGTTTTTTCCCGGATCTTTGGATAACATTTCTTCCTCCCTCATCCGATCCAGGGCTAGCCGACCATGTGTTTTTTCCCCCTGGGCCAATACCCATTCGTTTTGTTCACGGTCTTCCAGTTTACTCAGATCAGGGAGTACTGGGTAGTCTTCTTCGATTGACTTCGGTGGGGGTGGGGGAAGATTTTATAGGCATACCAACTTTTTGGGTCATCGGCACTCCTAGATGTTGGCCTACTCTAGTCTTCGTGATTGTGGGTTTTCTTAGAGGGCATTCAAAAGTGAGATGACCGATTTCCTCACAAGCCCAACATACAGGCCTCCTTCCGGCCACAATCATAAGAAACTTTTCTTCCCCTATTTGCATATAGTATGGTATGTTGTCAAATGCTGCCTTATCTAGTAATATCTCAAATGTCCATATCCCTGGTTGCTCATCCCAGGTTACGGACGTGATATCTCCGTACTTAAGGACAAACGCTCCTTAGTGTTCTCCGTCCACGTGGAATGGAACGTTGAAAATGGACACAGCTGTCCTCCTCTTCCCCATATATTCCGTTCGCAGAATGTAGTCTTTGGTAATTATTTCTATCTGAGAAAGTTTAAGACAAGTTTCTTCGTTTGGGAAGAGTGTATTCCAAGTGTTATAGCCCTTACAACGAATTATCTGCCGTTGCTAGTAATTTACAGATCAAATCTGTTGACGCTCTGATAACTTTAAAAAAATTTTTGTAAATAACAATATGAATAGGAATATCTACAATTAGTCCCGCTTCTGTGACTAAATGAAGGCACTTTTTGGCTTTCTCAATAAAATCTTTAACATTAATAATAGTCAGAATGTTGCAATACCTGTTCCTTCGGGGGACCCGGTAGCATAAAAGAAAACACAACGATAGAAACACGGACATGCTCGAGAAACTCTGTTTCTTTATTCTTCACCACCAGCTGGTGTAAGTTGGGTATACACACATATATAATTAAATATTTTTTTGTTAGCAAAAGCCCTTTGTTCTTTCTTTACCTTGACGGCGGTTGATTTTCGACTCTACCCAACATAGGTTATTTTCCCAAAAACCAAGCAAAGTGATTTACCTTGCAACCTAGAGGGAAACATAACAATACGTTCTGTGATCCCCATGCCAGTTGTTTACGGCAGTTCGGCCATGGTGGGGGTATCTCTCTTCCAGGCTGACCCACGACAAGTTGTTCTCTATATCTTCCCAACACGGTCTCTGCTACGTAAGTGCTCCTTCTTCCTTCGTTTAAAACCGCCGTTTTAATTTTTGACTTTGAACTTCGGGTGCCTTATTCTTCTGGCCTCGTACACCTAACTCTTTTAAAGGTAACCGAGTCGTTTTTTTTTTTACGACATCATACTCCGAAATGAACTCGTCGACCTCACACACCTGGGCTCGTTCAAAGGTCACTGATTCATTTTCGTTGTTATTTTAGCCTAATTGACAATCTATCTAGTCTTTGGCTTTTCTTCATTATTGTGGGGTCATGCCCTTAGCCTCCCCACGTGACGTCTTATGCGTTATTACTCAACATGCCTGCATCATTATTTTACACACCACTCTTTCCCCTTTTTCAAAATTTCTTCCCCCAAGAAATTTTCTGTCATCTTAGAAGTCCTCAAAAAAAAAAAATTAACGACTCTTCAATTATGTCGTTCCACAATCCAGGAACATTCTCTTTTAATATCCTTGGCGTTAACCAGCACTAATTTTTATCCGAAGTAGGGTCGCGAATCCCCTTTGGTGTCACCTCCACCCCAATGTTCAATTGGCTTCGGTAGGCGACTCCCAATCATCACCACGTTATTCTCGTTCAAGAGAGAGAGAGAAAATCAAAGAAGAAATATACATATACACACAGATATATATATATATATATATATATATATATATATATATATATATATATATATATATATATATATATATATATTCAATATTGGTCTATGTACGCCCTCCTGCCAATGGATGTTCCTCTAAGACGAGCTTGTTATTTTTTTCCTTGAATTTCTGTAAGATGTGGTGCTAAAGGCGCTGATGAAGACGCGTTTTGGAGTAGCTTTTGTTGGTTTTTAAAAAAATTAAAGAATGAAATAAAGTATTTCCAGAATGTTTTGGAAACGACCGTACGCCATAATAGACTTGTTGTTCTAATTCTTTGAGCAATTGCAATCTTATAATTCACTAAATCTCCTTATATATATATATATATATATATATATATATATATATATATATATATAGAGAGAGAGAGAGAGAGAGAGAGAGAGATAGAGAGGTAGATATAGATATATAGATATATAGATATATAGATATATATATATAGAGAGATATATATATAGATATATATATATATATACACACACACACAGAAATATATAGATATAGATATAGATATATATATATACACACACACAGAAATATATATATATATATATATATATATATATATATAGAGAGAGAGAGAGAGAGATAGATAGATAGATAGTTAGATAGATATAGATATATAACTTTTATTTAATTATTTTTTTTATTTATTTATTTTTTATTTTTAAAACGTGAAACAATCTTATTTGGTATGATTCGAACATACAATGCCCATCAATTTCCTCCTAAGTGTATTTCCGAGTCACCTTCATCCGAATTACTTTCAGAATGAATTGAGCCCGGTCGACCCTCAATTTCTCCTTTACGTGGCTCCCCATCAGATTCCTCCCAGGTCTTGGATCCTGCAACCCCCGTTCTTCTCAAAGGTCTATCCCCATTCGTGGGTTCCCATTCATCTACATTCGCTTTTCTCAAACCGGTCAGCTGGTCCTTAATTCTATACAGTACTGGCCCAGTCTTATCCACAGTTATATCGTACGGCCCCCATCGCTTGTCTAGTTTACTTTTCTTACGGTTATTCCTATAGTACACCAGATCACTTATCTTAAACTCCACTTCCTTAGAATTATTACTCGCTCTGTCAATCGCTCGTCTTCTCGCTTTCTTTAGGTTGTTCGTAACTAACGTGAACGTGCGATGCATCTCCTGGATTGCCCTTGTATGATGATCATCGCCGTAATATACCCTCCGTGGCCTCAGGATGTTATTCAATGGAAAAATCACATCTCTACTGTAGACCAAGTAAAACGGTGAGAAGTTCGTTGATTCGCTAACATGAAATCTAATGGCTGCTAACATCTGATTAACGTGAAGGTCCCAGATTGTTCATTGTCACCTATTTTCTTAGCCAGTATGTCATTTATGGTTCGATGTAGGCATTTGATTTTGCTGTTACTTTGAGGGTGATAATACGAGATGGTCACGTGACGTACGTTCAGTTCTTTCAACGTATCTTTCATCGTCTGGTTTACATTCTCTGGACCATTATCGGTCACCAATTGAAGAGGTGCCCCGAACCTGGGGAAAATCTTCTCAATTAAAAGATGTGCTACCGTCACTGCCTTCTTATTAGGTACTGCAAACGCTTCGGCCCAACTACTGTACATATCGATAAACGTGACGATATATTTGTTATTAGAATGTGACGTAGGATACGGTCCAGTGACATCCAGGGCCCACTTTGCAAAAGGAAAGGGTGGGGTATCGTATTCCTGTATCTGTGGTTGCTCTTTCCTTAGATTTCTTGTCTGGCACAGAATACATTTACCTACGAACGTTGCTATCTCCTTAATCAATCCCGGCCAACAATACTTCTGATTAATTGCCTTAAATGTCTTTTCCACCCCCATATGGTTATTGTCGTCATGGTACTGCACAAGAACTTTCTATTAAGTAGGAGAGAACATAGAATCTAATGAGGGGCTCGTCCTCTGGCTGAGATAAGTAGTATACCACCTCGTCCATTATTATAAACATTTTTTTTCTAACTTGGTGGTCCGGAATTTCTTAATTCTTCCTTTTAAATCCTTTATGTCGGGGTCCAACTCCTGTTCTCTAATTAAATATACTCCTTCTATTCCCGGTCGTTCCTGCGACCCTAAGTTCTGCCATCATTCGAATATGATGCAAACGCCCTTGGTTCAAACCTGTTAGAGTTTATAGCGGCGACCTCATAATTCCTGTCGTCGATATCCACCTGTTTCTTCTCGTCGCTTACAGGTGTTCCCACCGCCCATGATAAAAGATCCACACATACGTTATCCTTACCCTTCAGGTGTTCTATCGTGCAGTTGTACCCAGCTATTCCCAGGGCCCACATCTGTATTTTTTTGTTCTGTAAGAGGGATTTCAGTAAGTACTCTAAAGGTTTATGATCTGTAAGTATCGTAAAGGTTGCTCCATGGAAGTAATGGTTTAATTTTCCTAACGAATAATGAATTGCATAGGCCTCTCTCTCTATCGTGGACCACCTCCTCTGGGTGTCACTCAGCTTGTGAGACAGAAAGTAGATTGGCTTCCTTCTCACAGATCCTGTCGTATATCTGCTGCATGAGACAACCACCTATGGACCATTCCGATGCATAACCTATATTTCTTGTTTGGGTCCAGGTATGCTAACACAGCTAACTCTGACAGTCTCTTCTTCAACGTATCGAATGCTGTCTGACATCCATCGCTCCACACAAAGTGAGCATACTTTCTCATTAAGTTAATCAATGGTTCCGCTATATCCGAAAAATCTTTTACAAATCGACGGTAATATGAAGTCATGCCAATGAAGGCCCTTACTTCTTTAATCGTGTTTGGGGTTGACACTAAGTTTATCGCCCTAACCTTATCGTAATCCAGTTGTACCCCTTTTTCGCTTATCTTAAACCCCAGATACTGCGTTTCTTTTAAAAAAACTCGCACTTCGTGGGTTTCAACTTTAGGTTATGTTCTCTCAACCTACCTAAGACCCTACGTATATGTTCCAAGTGATGTACCACCGAGTCGGAAAATATCAGGATATCATCTAAATATGCTAAGGCGAATGACTTGTGTCCCTGCAATACAACAGACATCAGAAGGCCAAACGGTAGGACATTAAATTGAAACAGGCCACGATGGCACATAAAGGTCGCTTTCTCTTTGTCCGTCTCCCACAGTTGGACCTGCCAATATCTACTTTTCAGATCGAGTTTTGAAAAATATTTTGCCGCCCCCAGCATGGATAAGATATCGTCAATGCCCGGGAGTGGGTGGGCATTACTCTTTGTGATCCTATTGAGGGCCCTAAAGTCCATGCAGAATCGCTTACTCCCATCCTTTTTTTTCAACTAGTACCACCGGAAAGACCCATGGGCTTCTCGATCGTTCAACGATTCCCGCTTTGATCATCTGATCGATAGTGTCGTCCATAGCCTTTCGCTGTTTAAGTGGTGTGCGATAAGGCCGCTTCTTAATGGGCTCATTCGTCCCTGTATCTATGCTCATCTTAACTGTGTTGGTTGTACCCAAATCTCTGTCATCCATTACAAATAAATTCTTATTCTCGTTCGGTAATTTATTAATTTCGAACTTGAATTCCTTCGGTACTTTTACCTGTTCTAAATCTTCATCTGTAACCGGTTTCTCTTTTGCGTCCGTTAGCTTATCTCTTGTATGTCACCTATCCTAGTAAGTTTTGTGATCGGGCATCCTTACTTTAGGGTAACTGTTTGGTTAGTATTATTGACAATCAGAACTGGAAATCTATGTGATCCCTTCACCCTAACCATAGCATTGGCCACCGATATACCAGCCAGATTACTGACATAACTGTTATTTATCTGTTTCAGCCCATATACTCTGTCAGTCTTGTTTCCCAATCTAATCCGCGCAGTGCACGTATGCATGTGTTGCGGTTTTAAAGTTATGCCTGCTGCTCTTCTCACTACTGACGAGATATGAATATCCTCTTCTAACGCTATATACTCTCCATTTATTCTTAGCGCCCCAAATCAAAGTATATTCTGACTCCGTTTTCTCGCAGCCAGTCCCTTCCCAGTATTATTTTTCTATTCAAATTTTTGACTATGTAAAAATTGTGTGACGTCACTTGGTCTCCCACCCTGACCTCCAGTCTAGATACGCCGTCTATACATAAGGTGGACCCGTTGGCCGCTTCTAAAGCTGTCTTTTCCTAACAGTTTAGGCTTTGGTTGTAACGTCTTGTATATTCTCCTATTGATAACTGAGACCTCTGCCCCAGTATCCACTAAGGCTCTATACTTCCTTTTTCCTATCCATATCGACACCGAATTTGGGGAAACAGTCGGTTTCTTCTTCTTCCACTCATTGTGCCCCCTATGAACGGACTGCCACCCTTTCCCGGCAGCCGTACAGGACAGAATCACTGTATGTGGCCTTCTCTACCACATCGCCAACATCTGATTCTCTCTGGTGGCCCGCCTCTGTATGTGAATCTGCCCCTCATACCTCTACCGTACCCCCTACTGCCTCTTGGATCTACCGTGTTCACTGGAGCCCTCTTCCTAGCATGGCAAATCTCCATCGGTTTATGTTCACACTCGAAATTTGGTTTAAGTCGGATCTTCCACTTCCTTTCTGTGAAAGCTTTCTGATAAGCCGCTTCTACAGATTGTGGTTCATCCCGTAAAACCGCCATTTTTATATCTGCATCCCTTAGCCCTTCTATTAAGAAAAACATTATTTGTTGCTTTACTACAGTGTTCCCCTGCTCAGCCGCCACATAGGCCATCTCAGCTAGTTTGATAATTCGCTGCATATAATCCTGCACTCCCTCCATTCTTCCCTGTCTGATACTCACCAGTTCTGCAATTTCCATCTGGGGGTAATCTATTATACTGTAATATTCTCTCAATGCATCCCTTAAATCATGCCAAGTGCACTGTGGGTTTCCCGTCATTAATCTATCTATGTAGGCCCCTACCGAGCTGCCTGTCGTTACTAGAGCTGTCCGGCACTTTGCGTCCTCCCTCGTTCCCGTTAATCGAAAATATCTGTTCATTTCCTCTAACCAAGCGCCGAGCCCACCATCTTCTTTTCTCAGTAAAGGACGGATCTTCTTTAAAAATGTTTCCCCCCTCCATGAGCTCGCCACAGTGGCTGCCGCATCCCTAATCTCACTTGTTAGGATGTGTATTAAGTCGCCCAAATGCTCCATTGTACCCTTATTCCTTTACTCTCTCTCTTGCTCGAAAAAGAATGTGCAGCAAGAAAACAGAAGTCACCTACCTTTTTTTCTTTCTCGGACGCTAGCGGTTGGTTTGAAGATCTGTTCTCCTTCACCGTTCTTCAGAACCCCTGTCACGTTTGGGTAGCGTCTCTGGTTTGATCTCGTTCTATTTTTTGTGAAAAATAGCAGGCCATGGCAACCAGTTTGGTTATATGTTGCAATACCTGTTCCTTCGGGGGACCCGGTAGCATAAAAGAAAACACAACGATAGAGACACGGACGTGCTCGAGAAACTGTTTCTTTATTCTTCACCACCAGCTGGTGTAAGTTGGGTATACACATATATATAATTAAATATTTCTTTGTTAGCAAAAGTCCTTTGGCATTATTGTTCTTTCCCTTGTCTTGACGGCAGTTGATTTTCGACTCTACCCAACATAGGTTATTTTCACAAAAACCAAGCAAAGTGATTTACCTTGCAACCTAGAGGGAAACACAACAATACGTTCTGTAACAGTCTGCTCCTGGAATCTAGGTAAGGCTTGTGATCCCTTAGCCTCCCTGTGACGTGACGTCTTATGCATTATTACTCAACATGTCTGCATCATTATTTTACAAGAACATCCATGTGCAGCCTCAGCTGGTCCCATTCTTCTCCTCCTTGGTAACATCCATAATGTCAACAGGCTTCAAGCTACTAGTAGCCATCGCCATAACAAGTTATCAAAAACTTATAACGGAAAAGAAAGAAGAAAAAAACGTGGTAAAAAAATAATACGGCTCCACGAAAACAAAGTCCAAAACAGCAACAGCAACAGAGATAACAATCCAACAAATAACAAATGCAATTCAGAAATACGAACGCTTTCAAGACGGTGCTTACTCAAACTTTCTCGACCCTTTCCCCGGAGTAAAGTGTTTACTCTTTTTATCACAACGAGAATCAGCCCATGCAAACCAAGCCTCATTTGCATACGTCAACTCTCGTTGCGTGACAAAAGTTACAAGTTTCCATTTCGTAACCGGAACACTCAGGGTTCAATCCCTGATGGACAATACACGGCGCAACCCTCACTCGTTTTCCCTGTGGACCTGCATAATGGCTGCTACAGTTTCTGAGAGAAATCATGTTCAATCCTTATTGCTGCTTCAGTATTGTAGCATTAAATCAAATGACAATGTGTTATTTAGTCATCATATTTAAAAAGAAATAAATAATAAAAAGAACTAGTGTCGAGTAAAATAAAGGGGATTTGAACCTAAAGAGTAAATCTTCTTCTTCCACTGAATGAAAGTTATTTCTCTTGGTATGCCTAGTGACACACAGACATGTAATGTTTCTGAGTGCTTTTATCCAATTAAACATTAGGAAAATCCAAGATGGTAACAGGTCATAGCAAGGGAAGTAACTGCGTACAAAACTAAACATGTGTTCACGAAAACGATTTCAACTTGACTTTCGTACCCTCACTCTTCCATACCTCCCATTCTCAAATCCCCTCATTTTCTCAAAATCCTCTCTAAGACCTTAACTTTCGCCCATCCACCAAAATCACAGGCCCCCCTCCTTCTCTACCCACCCTCCATTTCTCTGCATACACCCCCCACACACAAACATTCCAACTTATTTTTTCCCCTTCAGTCTTGATCGCAGCCACCTGTTCAAATACCCCCTCCCTCCCTCTCCTCCACCCCCTCATTCATTGCCATCCACATTATTCCTGCTCATTCCCCCACCTCTTTCTCTTACTACCAGCCACAGTATCCTTGCTCACCCCCATCTTTCCACTTCTTCCCCACTCATTTTCATAAACATTCATTTTTCATTCCTCATTATTGACTCCACCAAGCATGGACGTCCACCCTACTGTTTTCTCCAGTAGTGGCTACTATTTTCTTCCCTTTTCCCAATATGTCAACCCTATATGTGTTTGTACTTGCATGACATTTTTCTTTATATTATCATCCTGATGAAGTCTTATAAATAAAGACGAAACGTTGATGTACACATAAAAAACATCCATTTTTTGGTTTTCCTTTTTCATTTTCCCATTACGTCGGATTACCTTCATCCTTCTCTTCCCATATATATATATATATATATATATATATATATATATATATATATATATATATATATATATATATATATATATTATTTTATTTATATATATACATATATATATATTTTATTTTATTTATATATATATAGGCAGCATTTTATTTTATTTATATATACATATATATTTTATTTTATTTATATATATATATATATAGGCAGCATTTTCTCTGTAATTCAAATATCGTTGAATATGACAGACAACTTATGTCGGGATACCACTGTGTGGATGCTTTCCATTAACTGAATCAGGGTCTTTGTTAGTGTCCTAAGTACTTTCAGGCCCGATCCGAGTCCATCTTCAAGGGAATCAGGTATTGACCATGGTGTTGATATTAATAGGTAGTTTTGGTGGGAATTATATTACATTTTAGAATGATATCGCTTTAATACTAGCGATACATGAAATAATTGCAATTAAAATACAGTTGCAGTTATAACAAACCAAAAAAAAAAGCATAAGTGAATGTACAAATTAAATAAAATATTATGAGTGTGGCTTTAAAAATTGAAAATAAAAAAAAAATATTCAAATACAGAGTGATCCACCCCCACTTCAAACAAATGCCACCCATAAAAATCGTTAATAAAATTCACAATTCTTCCTTTCTGTAATCCAACCATATTTGATACAAAAAACTTCAGTCTAGAATGCATGACTTGTCTACCAAGTTTCAGTCATGAATGTCCAACAGTATTTGTTTTTCATCGTTCAATGGTGAGTGGGGACGCTTTGAGTAGTGTCTCATCAGTAGAAGGTGAGATCTGAAATGGGCTTCACACTCACTAGACCGTAATCCCCCAGATTTTAATCTGTGGGATTATTGCAAAGATGATGTCTATCAAAACAACACGCAGATTATTTCTGCACTGAAGAGAGCAATAAGAGCCCCAAAAATTAGGGCAGTGTAAGACAATTGACACAGTCAAATGCACATCGTACCCAGCTTATCTTTGAACAACGATAAAACAATGATGAAACTTGGTGGACAAGTCATGCATAGACTGAAGTTATTTGTACCAAATATGGATAGATTGTGAAAAGGATTGTGAATTTTATTAACGATTCCATGGGTAGCATTTGGGGGGGGGGGGTCCCTCTGTTTGTTCAGAAAAATAATAGTTTTTTTAAAATTCCAGCAATATTAAATCAATTCAGATTTGTTTGTTTGTTAAGTGAGTCAGACTTCTGCATAGAGCTTATGAAGATCATGCCTCAGGATTGTCCAATCGACACGAAGTTCTCCTCGTTGGTCGCAGTTGCTTGTTAACCTGCATGATTGCAGGTTTTTACCCTTGACACCGAGAGCAGCAAAGTTCCGCGGGTGTAGAGTCGGTGAAAATTGGCTCAGAACGCACAAAGGAATGGCACAGAAGCAATATTGCCATTTTCACTCTATTAATTTGCGGTTTCCGACCTGGCATGTCTTTGTTTGCCACATGCAGAAGCAGAGACGACCAGAGGTGGACAGATCCTGATACCGACTCATCCTGGAGTTTCACCAGAGCCCTGTCACGGCCCTAATACCACTTGGTGTAAAAGTTGTCTGTCATGGATAGCTCTGCAAGGAACCAGAGTTCCAGACAGCATAGCTTTGACACTGCCATATTGCCACTGCCCCTACCACAGTGAGGAGGAAGGGTTGAAATTTAGAGGGGTCCATTTTGGTGAGTAATAATGGTAATAAATCTGTAAACAGTTCCGATAAATTTCAGTAGGTACATCCAAAATAGTGAACTGTATCACAACAGATACCAAAATGAAAATGTAGTTGAGATTCTATAACAAAAATGAATCCCACAATGCAATTTGTGTGCAAGTCTATACACTTTCAATGAGAACTTTGAAGTAATTTTACAATATTTTACAGTAATACAAGTTGAAAACGGATAGAACCAAAAATACAATCGAATCAACTCGTGTGATTTTATATCTCGTCTTTATTATTAAAAAACTTTGTCAGAAATGAGTGAAAAACTTTTCTTTATCTCATTTTAAATTTAGTAATGAAAGAATGGCAAACAGGCCTGTTTTTACTTTAGGTTGGCAAAATAAGGGAGATAACTTATCTCAATAACTATTAAACCTAGGGAAGCTGCAATGTGGACTTCATTTTCCATTCATTTTGGTATGTAGGGGAACAAACAAAAACAGATACAAAAGAAAATGAAGTTCAGTCAAACTCTTTAATTTCGACTGGAATGAATATATGGCCCACAATATAGTTCTTAGTGGTTGGTACAAAGACGTCGCAAGTCTGAAATATTTTTATTTGATTTATGAATTCCAAAAAATATTAACTTCTAATAACCAATGAAATTGCATTTTAATGTTGTTTTTCTTTGTTTCTTCCAATAGAAAAGTTGTTTTCCTTTAATACAATACAAATGTTTTCTTCATTTCCATTTCAAAACACATAAAACAATCTTTGTTGTTTTTCGTAAATAAAAATAAATTGATGAAAAAAAATCTAAAAATAAGTTGAGATAAAATATCTCCCTTAGTTGGACACCTAAAATAAAAAATGGCCAGCAAACAACGAATTACAATCGATCACAATTGAAAACATTTCAGATTTTGGATTGTTTTCTTCTTTTTCGATGACCTATAAAATTGTAAATACGATTTACTGACCTGCTTACAGAAACAAATAACTTTGTACTAGATTCCCGACTAAAAGAAGAAGAAAATAAACTTTGGACTTCAGTTGAGAGAGGTTATTCATTTTATCATTGATCAATTCGAGTTTCTTATTCTTATCTGTGTCATACAAAATAAAATATTAAGTACTAGGCACATGGAAAAGGAAAATGGAAGAGATTAAGAAAGACAAAACCTAATGTAAAAAAGAAATTTGTTTTTATCAGCCATGGAAATATGAGTTTAAGTTTGACTTCCCCACCTCCCCAATAAAACTGTTAATCAACGTTTGGCCAGTTAAAAACACAAAAAGTTATTCTTCATAAAACCAAATCGTAATGAGGTGAAGTAAGAAAGTGTGTGTTGTAACCGCTGATGCAATATGAGTTCAAGTAAAAAACAAATAATGTATTAATTTCTTCTTCTTTTGTCTAAAATAAAACTGTATAATAATGTAGCAGTCATAAATAATGACTTATTTTCTCTTTCTGAAAAATGTGCCGGTTAGGTGCATGATTGCACACTAATCAATCAGCTTGCAAGGTGCATTTATTTCATTAGTCCCAAGAAGGACTACTTCAGCCCCTTTGGAATCACGGTCGGTCATCAGAGAGATTTCTGAAAGCAACTAGGAAAAACGTCCCTTTTCTCTCTCCTGTCCCTGTCCACTGGATGCCCAAGCATCAACTATCTTCGCCTGAAGATAACTTCTCACAGAATTTCGGCAGGCCAAAGAACTTTCTAACTTTTCCTTTCCTCACTCGGACACTGCCCAACTTTCGTCAACCTATCCCAACCCCTTTCATTGTTGTTATAAACAAGGTTTTGTTTTTCCTTTCATGCAACGGTTCGTTAATTACAAATAACATTATAGGAGTTGGTTTTAACACTCTCTGCCAAGACCAGCACCTGAATACAACTGTCATCGTGTTGAAAAATTTTAGTTTCAATTGTGTATTTGTTGTTTTACCGGTTTTATGAATACATTTATAATAGAAATAATGTATATATTTTCAAATATCATAGCAGTCTCTAAAAGGTAAATATTCATTTAATCTTGTTTTGTGTCCACCATGAAACTCTATCATCGCCCTAACTTATAGCAACTCTTTCAAGTATAAGTTACAAATGTTATCGCATTTGAAGATGTTAATAAGTATTTGTTTCTTGCACTTGTGGGATTTAATGTAATATCGTTTTTTTTTTATAAAAACATATTTTATTGTAAATGAGTTTCTTTGTTTTTATGAGTTTTAAAGACACATTAAAATTATTTTTGTAATAAATGAGGTAAATAAAAGAATAGGAAAATTATCATTAAAAAAAATCTACTGTTGCTGTTTCGGTCATTATTGAAAAAATGGCACCATTCTAACAGTCTTCCTAATCGGAAAAAGAAGTGTTTGAAAGAAACTTAATTGAATTACATTTTATTGTTCTGAAGAATATAGTGCCATGATCCATAAGAAGTGGCTATTCAGAATGAAATATTAATTTTGTAGGAAGGAACACATCGATGACAAAAATCGAGAATCCAACTAACTTTACTTTATTATATAGATAATCAACTGATCAAACATATTACATTATAGCAAATGTTTATTGCTTAATGTGTAGAGGTCAATGAAAGTGAAAGAGTACTGAAATTTAGTTAGTAGTAGTAGTAGAAACCTTAATTAAAAGAATAATTAATGACTGTACCAAATTTTTACTCTTAACTAACTTATTAGTGTGGTGAGAGTTTATGAAGTGGGTGATTCATATTAAAAGTTGAGAAGTAAATCACAGAAAATACACTGCATGTAAAAGTCACAAAAAATCACAAAAGAATAAAAAAAAAGTTACCAAAATATAAAAATGTCGAAATAAAATTAAAAAGTCACCTCCCCCCAAATCAATGGCAAAATAATCGCGTACACTGCATGTAAAAGTCACAAAAATCACAAAAGAATAAAAAAAGTTACCAAAATATAAAAATGTCGAAATAAAATTAAAAAGTCACCTCCCCCCAAATCAATGGCAAAATAATCGCGTACACTGCATGTAAAAGTCACAAAAATCACAAAAGAATAAAAAAAGTTACCAAAATATAAAAATGTCGAAATAAAATTAAAAAGTCACCTCCCCCCAAATCAATGGCAAAATAATCGCGTACACTGCATGTAAAAGTCACAAAAATCACAAAAGAATAAAAAAAGTTACCAAAATATAAAAATGTCGAAATAAAATTAAAAAGTCACCTCCCCCCAAATCAATGGCAAAATAATCGCGTACACTGCATGTAAAAGTCACAAAAATCACAAAAGAATAAAAAAAGTTACCAAAATATAAAAATGTCGAAATAAAATTAAAAAGTCACCTCCCCCCAAATCAATGGCAAAATAATCGCGTACACTGCATGTAAAAGTCACAAAAATCACAAAAGAATAAAAAAAGTTACCAAAATATAAAAATGTCGAAATAAAATTAAAAAGTCACCTCCCCCCAAATCAATGGCAAAATAATCGCGTACACTGCATGTAAAAGTCACAAAAATCACAAAAGAATAAAAAAAGTTACCAAAATATAAAAATGTCGAAATAAAATTAAAAAGTCACCTCCCCCCAAATCAATGGCAAAATAATCTCGTACACTGCATGTAAAAGTCACAAAAATCACAAAAGAATAAAAAAAAGTTACCAAAATATAAAAATGTCGAAATTAAATTAAAAAGTCACTTCCCCCTAAATCAATGGCAAAATAATCGCGTACACTATTTTTCAAGTTACTAATAGTCACCTCTTTGGTACTTTTATTAAGGTGTCGGCTCAGTATATCCAGAGATATTTCTCTTGAACCACATCATACTGGCAACAAGAGAATGAACTCTTTAATATGAAGTACAAAAACAAAAGACTTGTTTAACGCATGTGCGAGATGCGAACACGATGTCTGTCCTCTTTCTGGCAGTAGCCTTCGAGCTGGGTGGACATGCTTCCACCTAGCTCCACTTTTTACATGGTGTTTACACCACTCATGCAGTGTCGTCAGATCTCGTTTCTGATTGAAGTTTAGATTAGACTTCCAGCCAGCTATTTCATCATGGCCCTTTTCTACTCATTGCAGAATTCGTTATCAGTATAGTTCTCAGTAAGTTGTATTTACTTCACAAGTTTGTACCGGTTTTTATTAGTTCATGTTTCATCACGTTAGAACATGTCAAATTATTGACAGATATAGTATACTGAAGTAAGCTATGTCTTGAGAAAAAAAGTTAAAACTTATTTAACTTGTGTTAATTTTTGATCCCTCTGAAGATTGTAAGACCCATTTTATGCACTTGATGTTTTTCTATTTTGATAAAGGCAAAACTGCCTTGCAAACAACTAAAAAGATGTGTGCACTGTGCGGTGAAGATGCTTTAGCTGACAGAAATATACGGAAGTGGTTCAAAATGTTTATGGCTGGAGATTTTAGTCTTAATGATGAAAAGCGCTTTGGCAGACCACCTTCTACAGATGACGACTAAATCAAGACATTAATTGCGAATAATCCACATTACACAACACGAGAAATAGCAGAAAGGCTTAAAATATCAAAATTCACCATTCATGAGCAATTTGGGTACAAAAATCGATACGATGTTTGGGGGCCACATGATTTGGATCACATTTCCATCTGTGATTTGCTTTATAAACGGAATGAAAATGCACCCTATTTAAAGCATATTGTTACAGGAGATGAGAAATGGATGTTGCCATTTATTCAGATCGTTGCAGAATAATCACAGTGGTAAAAAACACGATCTCTACTCGACTGGCAACTTCCCATCTCACATCTGAGGAGATGCAGGTTGTTCAGGTTGGTAGGCTTCAGGCCGCCAGTGATCAAGCTGCAGATGTTATTCAATGCTGAGTCTAGTTTTTAGGCATGCATTAATCTCTCCCAAACATGACAAGCATACTCCGAAGAGGAATAACACAGGGTTAAGGCAGTAAATCTTAGTGTTTGTGCTGTGGTCTTCACTTGGAGTTGATCAGTTTCCGTAGAATGTTGTTTCGGGAGCTGACTTCCATTTTTGTCTTCTTTACATGTTCCCTGAATGAGAGGGTGCGGTCCAGTGTTATACCAAGGTAGACAGGGTTGGTGCGATTCTCAAGTTGTATTCCAGACCACGTTTAGAGATTGTTTGGCCTTCCGGTTCCTGAGATGAAATGAGCAGACGGGTTTTTACAGGGTTTGTATACAGATGGTTTCTCTCGTAGTAGAAGATAAGCTCATTTGAGGCTGAGTTGAGGTTTGTTTCTACTGATTCAAAGTACTCTTGGGATGTTACACAAAGGTCATCAGCATAGATGAACCGCTCAGTGTTTTGGTTCATTGGTTGGTCAGGGTGTTTTACTCCCTAGCCATTCCTAATAAGTGGAGGGAGCAGCTGTCCCCAACTGAACGCCCCCTCTCTCATCATTCAGAAAAAAAGAGAAAGATTTGATCAGCTTATCCACTGCATGTCTCTGGTAACTTCCTGTTTAATACACAAAATCCTGACATATAGCTCTAACCGCTAACTTGATTTGGTTTGATAGGTTCATACCAGTTATGTTCAACATGCTCCTACACATTCCTTTTCATGTTTCCATGTATTGGGAAGCTTTGAAGTGCATTGCATATTTTGGTGACTAACTCTTATTGTTTTGATAATTCATGACACAACTTTCGGTACATGTCAACTTGATTTGTAATGGAAAATTCACTTTTCTTAGCTAATCTAACCTTTTAATTTTCTATTTGTAACCTTATTTTTACACACCCAAGTATAATATCGCTACATCACGATTAAGTTTGAGAATTTTCATGTCTAAATATAAATTAAATAGATGCATTTTATTTTCGGTCTGTCGTCTGTCGGTTGGTCTGTTTAAAATAACATTTTTAGATGCATCCACGCATCTCTATAAAGATTTTGTCCAATTTCAAAATAGCATTTTTGTCAAAACTGAATGGATGTATCTTATTTTAGATGTGTCTGTCGGTTAGGATTAAGATAAGCAATTTTTTATTTATTTATTTTTTATTCCCATACTCTTTGGCCACTCACATACTAGTTTCTCCAAATTCTAATGTGTACTATATGAATGTACTTAATTCTGTGTTTGACTTAAATGTGTTTAATTATTGATATATACTGTCTTATTGCCTGTCTATTGATTTCCCACTAAAGAAATTCTTGAAATCCCACACTGGCTGACTAATTATTTGATTAATCTAGTTGTTTCTAACGTATCAATACTAATAGACGAGGCAGGCAAATGATTTCTTTCACTATTTCAAAACATATATCTCGAACCACTCTAGTGTCGGCCAATGATATGCGAACAATTAAAATTAAAAAATAAAAAGTCGTCCTAACTATAGCAAGGACAAAAAATGTCTTCAAACTGCTTGAAAAGAGATACCCCCTCCTGTCAAATTCCTTCCTCAAAAAGGTGACTCTCCTCCCTCTGCAGTCATTCGAGGCCAGGCGCCGGGCCTGACCCCATATTTCCCAATGTAATCCGACGAAAAGATAGGCACTTATTTATTTATTTATTTTTTTATTCCCATACTCTTTGGACACTCACATACTAGTTTCTCCAAATGTGTTTAATTATTGATATATACTGTCTTATTGCCTGTCTATTGATTTCCCACTGAAGAAATTCTTGAAATCTCACGTTGGCCTGAAGTTTTGGCTGTCTCTCTCTTATTTCTCTTATTTGTACTTACTTACGAGAGGGAAACCTATCTTCAACTTTCTGTTCCCACTGCAGTATACAGTGAACTTATTATATATATATATATATATATATATGGAAGTCTTCTTTTTTTTTTACCTGCGGGGGCTCGGAAATACCCGACTAGTACACGGGCTCAGTCTATTTTACCCCTCTCGGAGTGTTGGACCCATAAGAACTTGTCAGGACATCCATCTAGGAGAAGGAAATCTCTGACAATAAAACTTTGCTTCCAACTACTTACGTCTTGGCAGAAAACCGTTGGGGAGGGAGGCATCCTTAGTCCTGATCAACAACCTTCCTAGAGTTGGAATCTCAAACAAAATATCCGGTTTGCAAACCTACAATTGCTTAAGGAGTAGATAGGTTCTGCCTATCACCGGCCCTTGCACTTCTTCTTTGTCTATTAGCCAGGCGCAGAGGTACCAGCACTGGGATGCCTCAAAAACACTCAGTGCCCAGCCTTGTTAGGACAATGAACGCAGTTTCTCTTTCTCTCTATTTGTGCAACTTGGGGAAAGTTTTTTCGTCACTAAGTCTTACATGACCAGTCTGGGTCTCTCTTGCTCCGACAGGTTAGACAGTTTGTCTGGCTGCTGTTTCCGACTGACAGGAGAGGAGTCCAAACTCTTGGGTAGCGCTAAGAACGGCTGCTCCATCATCAGATGAATAATATTGTGGGTAGTTGTATGTGCCATGTCGCGCATGGAAAGGGACCCTGTAATTATCTCCAGTGGGCTTTCCCGAGGCCACAACCCCAATGGATCAGGTTGCGACTAATGAACTGGTTGTGTGAGCTTATTGGCACCAAACAAGCACCCACCTTGCCCAACCCACTCTATAACAAAATAAACATGTCATTACAAAAAAATCAAATCAAACCTAAACAGGACACCCAACAAAAAACACTCTTGCCTCCGCCCTTGAGGCTCGCATTCATAAATATCCAGGGACTTAGAACCAACATCAACGACGTAGAAACCTTTCTCCTGACAGAGTCCCCGGATATCCTAGCTCTAAGTGAAACAAACTTTCAATCCTCAATCTCCTCTCACTACTTTGACATGACTGACTACCTCCCACTCTACCGCAAAGACTCTGACAAACATATGCATGGGCTGACTAGAGAATGTAGGTTAGAATCAGATGACCAAGACTACATGTGCTTTAGATTGACCTTACTTATATTTCTTATACCGTTCCCCATCGACCCAGGACTGTACTCTGCTAAACTCTGTCTCTGAAAGCATAGAAAGAGCACTCTCAATTGACTCGAATGCCCAGATACATGTATTTGGGGATTTTAATGCACACCACCGTGACTGGTTGGGATTCTCCGGCCTTACTGACGCAGCCGGCAACTCTACGTATAATTTCTCCTTAGCTCACTCCCTCTCTCAGACTGTTGATTTTCCGACCCGCATCCCCTATCGAGTAGACCGGCAAGCCTCACTTCTAGACCTTTTCTTAACCTCAATGCCTGAGGCTTGAGTGACGAAAGCTCATAGCCCACTCGGGAATGCTGATCACATTGTACTAATGATTCATATCACCCTAAAAAGTCGTCCAAAAGCTGATGAACCGTTGCTCAAAATAACGAGATACTACGAGCAGGCTGATTTTGAGTCAATCAGAAATTACATCAGCGACGCCCCATGGAGGGAAACCTTCTCACTCCCTGCTAACCAGTGTGCAAATGAATTAACTGAATCGGTCAAAGCAGGCATTAAAGCCTATGTCCCCATGCGAAAATTCTTTAGCAAGCCTCACTCTCCCCAATGGTTCACCTCGGAATGTGCAGCTGCCATTGCTGAGAGGCAGCAGGCATTCCATAAATTCGGCTGCCATAAGTCAGCTACTAATAGACAGAAATTTATAGAGTCAAGAAATAATTGTAAGGCCTTGATAGGTGAAGCAAAGAGAAGGTATACTGGGTTAACAAAAAAACGCATCCAGTCACAGAAACTAGGTACTTGCGATTTCTGGAAAATCTACAATAGTGTAGTGAACAATGGTCAATCAACGATTCCCCCACTATCAAACCATAATGATGTCGTTAGCACGGCAACTGATAAGGCTGAACTACTTGCCCAGCATTTTGCCTCTAACTCCACTTTGGACTCAGATAACCACCCCCTCCACAAATTCCCATTGCGGACCGAAGCTGAATCTTCCCCGATAGCTGGAAAATTGCCTCTGTGATACCAGTTTACAAGAATTCTGGGAATAGAACCAATCCTCAGAACTACCGCCCAATCAGTCTCCTGCCAATCTTTGCTAAAATCTTTGAATCCGTTTCCGGGACAACTGCCGAATTTAGGTGACCTGAGCATTCAGCATTATTTTTGTTTGTACGACTGCGTTTAAAGTCAACATACCATTTCTTAACTGTTGTTTCCAACAGAACAAAGTCTGACTAACACTTATCACGCCATTGTTTTGCTTGAACAGTATTTTTTCCCATCAGAAAGCAATTCAGATTTTTCCATTTTGAAAATATGCAACAGTAGCTTCATTTAAATAACTGTAATTTGTAAACTAATAATCCAATTGGGTTCAAATTTTGACACGTGCCATTTGAAGGTTAGTACTTTCTAAAAATCATATGGACGTTTTGATTAGGGGTGCCAGCTATACGTCAAGCTCGGGACTTATTGAGTGATGTGTTATGTGCACACATAATAAGTGAATGCAGCAAACTAGCACCAAAAAATACAAAAACATACATGACTGTATGGGAAAGACAGTCCACTAGGAACTATGCAAACGTCTGCGCTTTGAACATGCAGACAAATTGTACAGACAGAAACTGGGAAAGCACACAATCCTCTGAGACATGGAGGTACAAACAGACAAACTCATGCAAGCAAGGAGATCGGATGTCATAATAATCAACAAGAAGGAAAAAACCTGCTAAATCATAGATTCCGCCAATCGCAGCACTTTACAGGGTGAAGATCAAGGAGGCAGAAAACTTGGAACTTGCCAGAGAGCTGAAGGGAATATGGAGCATGAAGAAAATTACTGTAATACCAATAATTGTAGAACAAGACTTTCAGACCCTTTTTACTAGGGGTAACAAGACTTCTTGATCACCTTTTATCGGTCGGGGTGAAAACAAGACTTCAGACCACTTTTTTTGTAGGGGTAACAAGACTTCTGGCTACAATTTTTGGTAGGTGTATCAAGACTTTCAGTTTTAGGCCACCATCCCTGTACTACCCCCCCCCCCCAAAACAAATGGAGGAATCTTTCTTAGATTTTAAAAAACTAATTTTACATTACTGTTATTGTGTATAGACGGGGTGGTGCTGTCGGAACTAAAAAAAAGGGTAATTCTACAGAATTTGAACGGAACCGGGTTTTTTTTTATTACCCTAAACTAAGTTTTAGGTGTAGTTCGGTAAAAGTCAGTTTGGTTCGGTTCAAATTCTGTAGAAGCTCACAAAAAAGTTTTTAATTCATTATTTTATTCTTTCTTTCTCTTCACACATAAACACATCACGTTTTGTTAAGTCATCACATTGGTAGAAATATTTATTTATGTGTATTGTTTATGAAGTTAAAATTCCATACTGTTGTCATGTGGTTTGGAATTTTCATTATTTGCCTACATCTCGGGTAGATGTTTGTTCAACTCCTAACAAAGGGCAAAATCGCTAGGAAAAGGAAGGAAGGGGAAAATTTTGGCTAGACGGGATGGTCAAAAAATCGTATAATTTTCAACCGAGACACATGTGTAGTTCAGGTCCGCAGCAAATGAAAATTCCGATTAATTAGTCTCGCAGACAATTTATAAAATCACATAAAATAATTTCGAAAATATTTATAAGTATTTCATACCAATAATGATTTAAAAAACACATTAAAAAACAAAAATCGAATAAAGCAAACGAAAGAAAAATGTTACATAACATTATCTGTACATTTAACCTTCGACCTCGAATCCTAGAAAAAAACAACTTCATTTCCCATTTCATACTCTTCCTACTCACGTCCACATTTCAACACGTTATGGCGAGTTTATTTTCACAGGTGAGATATTTAATTATAACTGATCATATAACTTTTTTTTTGTTTAGTAGCAATCTTGTGTAACACTTTTAATAAAATTATTTATCTATCTTATTTGCTTTTTGTACAATGTTTCTTTTTCAATTAACTCTAGTTCAAAGTTGTTTACACATTATGTCGTTTAATTCCATTTGATTAAAAAAAAAAAAAAACAATTTCTTATAGATTTGCTAAATGGAAAAATCATTTCGAACCACTTTTTAATATTTAAACTCGGATACTACAACTTTTTTAATATTTTAAACTCGGATACTACAACTTTTTTAATATTTAAACTCGGATATACTACCACTTTTTTAATATTTTAAACTCGGATACTACCACTTTTTAAATATTGGTACTGATATCGATCCTGACACAGTTTTTGTGAGGTTCGACTCGGAAGCGTTCGGCTATCCTACGCAAACGCCCGAGAGATGACGAGCCGATTTGTACCAGACGACAATTTTGATACGGTGCGTCCTATGGTTGTAAGTTATATTTTCAAGAAATTTTCTAAAAGAAACAACAAAAAAAAACCAACGAAGTTACTGTTATCAAATAAATTTTGGTAAATTTTTACTATCCATTCCCAGCGCAGTTTACCCCTTAAAAAAGTTCAAATTCTACTTTTTTTGTGCAAATACATTTAAACAGCCTAAAAAAATATCCGCAAAGAAGAAATTTAAATTTTTTTTAAATATTTAAGATTTTAGAGTGGGGGTTCACTTTCCTTTATAAATGTAACGTAAAATGAGCACCCATTTTCTGGCCAGTTAGCGTCAAACGAGACATGTAACAGACTTTAGTTTTTAATAAAAACACGTAAAAATTTAGCGATTTTCGTGTTTGTTTTGGAGGGGGGTGGGCAAACTATGACTTGAGTTCTCCCCCCCCCTAAAAACCCAGAAAACTAAATTGGCTAAATTTCTACGTGTTTTTATTAAATAAATAAATACCCCCCACCCCAAATTGGCTAAATTTCTACGTGTTTATTTAATAAAAAAACCCACCCTAACCCTAACTCCAGCCCTAACCCTAACTCCAGCCCTAACCCTAACTCCAGCCCTAACCCTAACTCCAGCCCTAACCCTAACTCCAGCCCTAACCCTAACTCCAACCCTAACTCCAGCCCTAACCCTAACTCCAGCCCTAACCCTAACTCCAGCCCTAACCCTAACTCCAGCCCTAACCCTAACTCCAGCCCTAACCCTAACTCCAGCCCTAACCCTAACTCCAGCCCTAACCCTAACTCCAGCCCTAACCCTAACTCCAGCCCTAACCCTAACTCCAGCCCTAACCCTAACTCCAGCCCTAACCCTAACTCCAGCCCTAACCCTAACTCCAGCCCTAACCCTAACTCTAACCCCAGCCCTAACCCTAACTCTAACCCCAGCCCTGATCGTAAAAAACAAACAAACGTCGCTTTGATTATGAGTCCCGGTAAAAAAAAACACACACACTTGACAACGAGAACCCGAAACGAGGCTAACAAAACAAGACTGTCGACGCCATGTTTTTGCTGTAAAAATCCGTGCGCAGAAATTTTTTTTTTGTCATGTCTAATGAAAAACCGTAAAAATAAAAACAAATGGAATAGCTAACTAGGAAAATCTCCAGTCTCGAATTAGAAACTCAAGTCGGTTACATGTCTCGTTTAATGTTAAGTGGCCAGGAAATGGGTGCTCATTTTACGTTAAATTTATAAAGGAAAGTGATCCCCCACGCTAAAATCTTAAATATTTAATTTTTTTTTTTAATTCCTTCTTTGCGGATGTTTTTTTAGGCTGTTTAAATGTATTTGCACAAAACAAGTAGGATTTTAATTTTTTTAAGTGGTAAACTGCGCTGGGAATGGATAGTAAAAAAATACCTAAATTTTTATTTTTATTTTGATACGTTGTTGGAATTTGTTAAAGCCCCCCTCACTGATTGGCTGTTGCCATGTCCCTTAAGGGCCTCACGGATTGGCTGTCAGGCATTGCAACCCCTTTTTAGTAAAGGTGTCACGTGAGCCAGCCCTTAAAAACCCTTGTATACGGCTTCCCGGCCTCTTTTCGACACCTCCGCTCAAGTCAGCAATACATCGGGCGGTCTTCTCTGTGATACAGCCCACGACGGCCTCACAGAGAATGGCCTCCCACTTCTATACAGACTCTTTTCCACGACTCTGCTCGAGTCAAGAACACATCGGCTGGTTTTCTTTGTGATACAGCCCACGACGGAATCACAGAGAATGACCTCCCGCAGATACCTGAACTCTATGCAGGCTCTTTTTCAACAACTCCACTCCAGTCAACAACACATCGGACGGCCTTATCAGTGATACAGCCCACCACGGCATCACAGAGAAAGACCCCCCGCCGTTACCAGAACTCTAAAACAGATAAGTTCTAGCGAACCACGTTTTCGCAACCAACCAAACCTCAAACCCATCTCTCTACCATCCCTTTTTCCATCCTCTCTATGATTTACCAATGCCTAAATGAACTTTATGAAACTGTAAATACTCAATTCGAACTTTCTCTTTCTTACTAAATGATATGAAATTACACCCTTGTGTTTTGTGTTCTTTCTTCAGACTTCCGTCCTATATATCTTTGATGAATTTATCTGCACATGGTTACCCCATTCTCACGTGGGAGAATTGAACTTTATTTCAGGATTATTTTAATCCCAACAACGTTGCTGCGTCCTATAATTTTTAGTTGCAAGAAATTTTTTAAACAACAAAACAAATAAAACAAGCAAAACATAGCGAAATTTCTGTTATCAAATAAATATTTTTAACCCTAAACCCTGACAACAAAAAAAGCAAAACATTATTAGGACGCAGCACTGTATCAAAATTGTCGTCTGGTACAAATCGGCTCGTCAACTCTCGGGCGTTTGCGTAGGTCAGCCGAACGGGGGGGGGGGGGGGAGGGAGGAAAATTTGACCCGATATTTTTTCAACTCCCAAGGTCTAGGCCAGATATTTTGTATGAAATTTTAAGACATTAAATGGATCTCTGAATTGTTTATTGACAATTTATTGATATTTTTTTGGCCAACTTATGAAAAGAAAAATTTTTTTTATTAAATCTTTAAAAAATAAACTTCATTGGGTTTTTTTCGCCCCAAATTGTACTATAGAAAAAAAATGGATAAATCGATTTGTTTGAAAGTACTTGTGCGTTTCTCTGTTGTAAATAATAATATGCATTATACAATATAGTTACATTCATAAAACAAATAAATATATATAGCTGTCTCTCCTCTCCCAGAGAAATGTTTTCTTTAAAAAGAAAATAATCACTAATATTGTTTAAAAGTAAAACTTTATTTACTTAAAACAGATCTAAATTCATTTCCAAAATAAATAGAAAATATATTGGGTCAAATTTTCCTTTCCTGAAAAAATAGTATTTTAAAACGGTACTTGTCCAGATATTGACCCTAATTTCCGTAACTGCCCGGCAGCAGCAAGCCGACAGCTAACGGAAGCGTCCGAGACCTGCCGAGTCGGCAGACGACAACAATGTAAGATGATGAATATACGTAAAGAAAAAAAATGCATATATCTTTATACAAAAAATAAAATAAATGAACAAACCCATAGCTGAAATAAATAAACTTTTTGTAGAAACGCTAACTTTTTTTTAACTTTTTTAAACCATTTTTTCTTTTTTTAACTAAAATAAACTGTTTTTTTTAACTTTAAAACGCGAAAATAATAGAAACTGTTGTTTTTTTTTTTACTTTTTTAAACCATTTTTTTTTGTAACTAAAATAATAAACTGTTTTTTTTAAACTCTAAAATAATAAAAACTTTTTTAAATCATTTTTTTTTTTTGTAACTTTCTTTTTTTTTGCAATTACGCATTGTTTTTGTTTCATTATTTTAGCTTTTTTGGGAGGTTTTTTTTTTTTTTAATTTTTTTTTTTACGTTAAGCATTTTTTTTCCTTCATTAGATTCTTTTCCTGGAGGGGTAAGGGCTTGTTTTTTTTTTTTTTGGAGGGGGGCTTAGCGAAATACAGGCAGAAGAGGAGGATGGGGTCGTCGTCGAGGATGTGGAAGGAGGAGGAGGAGCAGAAGATTGTTGGTCGCCGACGACTGGACAAAGTACTGTAGGGACCTCCACGTAGAAAAAATATTTTCCCTAATATATTTTAGGAAAACAGCATTTTAAAGATAAATTAGTCCTATAGTGAATAAGTATTGAAAATTTCGTGAAGATCTGGCCATAACTTGATTTATGCGAGATTTATTAAAAATATGCCTATCAGAGCGCGCTGAAATGCTTATACATAAGAACGTTATTTTATCACGTAAAAAAAGTAAACAACATTTTAACTTCACATTTTCATGAGTTTCGTATGCTGGAAAAAATTCTAAAAAATCATCAGCAGTTTATTTTATGTATCCTCTTTTGAATGGTAAAAAAGTTTTGTTGATAATCTTAATCTAAATTAAAGTTACATCGTGTTACATATGGGGGGGATAAATAGTTCACAACCAATGGGAGGTCCCTAAAGTACGGCTATCTGCGATAATATGGCATCGAAGGGGTCTTTTTTGAAAGTCTAACACCACATGAATTCCCGCAGATAGCCATCTATTAGGGTCCTGCTCGTCCTGCATTCTTTCTTGTTCCTCTGCTTCGCTTCCTTCCACATTCTCTCGACATGATTCGTGCATGCCCCCATCGTCGGGTCCACGAAATGTTGGGCGTGATTCACAGTTAGGTGTCGATGTCCATCCTCCTCTCCTAACCTGCTGTAAGCCCTCCAGCAATCGGAGACGACCGTGGTGGTCCCAGGGGTGACGTACTGTCTGATTATTGGAAGGAGGGTTTCGGCATTTCTGTTTGGTACCGTCACCAGGAAACCCTCCTTCTCTGCGGGGTCGTTTCCCCCCGAAGACCCAGAGCGGCTGAAGAACACGGCCGACGTTGTTTTTCCTACGGTTGAACAGACTCTCGTCTATCTCAACCGTATGCCCTGGGCCTCCGAGTCGTCTGGGGTTTCGCGCTAGGTGTTCGATGCACACTTCCCGCAGGAAATTTTTCTAGTCCACTTGCATGGTTCGAGACAGTACGCCGCATTCTTTTAGTAAGTTTTTCCCGGTTGCCATATCCTGGGACCACAGGTATATCATCTTTAAAATTGTTGCAATTTCTAGTTTTGACCGCGAAAAAAAACGTCCCTGATCGCAACGAAATCCAAGCCCGGCATTCCTGGGTGGGGCATCTCCAGGCATATTTCTCCGTCACAGTCTTTCGCGGTACTAGCCGGCAAAGTCGGCCGCGCCGCATCGCATACATCGCATAACTTTTGCCAGCAGAGCTTTCTGCTGGCAAAAGTTAATGCACTGCTCCGGAGAGGCAATTGTACGACACAGCACTTCGAAATTCATTTTCTACAATTGCCAAGCGTCTCTCCTTCAAATCGCTATTGTCTGCTTTTGACGCCAGCCTCGTTTTCGATTCGGCAGGTCTCGGACGCTTCCGTTAGCTGTCGGCTTGCTGCTGCCGGGCAGTCACGGAAATTAGGGTCAATATCTGGACAAGTACCTTTAAAACAATTTTAATTTTCATTACATTAATAATGAAAATTAAAATTGTTTTAAAATACTTCAGGGATTTTTCTATTTCTATTTTATACCTCAGGAAACGAAAATTTACGTATAATCCTATACTTCGTCCGACATGTTCTCCTATAACTCTCAAAATATTAGCGAGATTTTGTCAAATATTATCTTACAGTCTTACACTTAAAGTGACATCCCAACCCATATTGACGCGATCCTTTGACGTCCACCCCTATTCTTCGACCACTCATTGGCAGAATAGAACGTTTATGAAAGAAGGTACATTTTCATTATGGAGCGCTGAAAAGAGCCGCTCCTTTTTTTATAGGAGTTGGAGCAGGAGCGGCTCCTTTTTGAAAAAGAGGAGCGTGAGAGGAGCCAGCTCCAATTTGGGGCGTTGGAGCAGGAGCGGGAGCAGCTCCAAAAGTATGTATGAAAGGGAAATATAATTATGTCGCATTTCATATTTTACCAGAAACTCTAATAATTAAAATCACATAAAATATTTTTTGCAATTATATTATTTTTTTGGTGAAAATATTGATTAAACAATGCTTTATTCAATGATAACATTTCCAATTCAAAATTTTTCTTCGAGTTATAGTGATTTTATTAACACGGAATTTAGGGGACTTTTTCGTAATATATATGAAATAATTAAAAAAGATTTTTATTTTAAACATCTACAGTGCTTTATTTTCATAAAAAAAATTTTTTTATTCGTACATTCTTTTTATTAATACATAAAAATATAACTTTAGTTAAGGTGTATTTTGTTTTTAAAAAAATAATACATTTTCGCTAAGATTAAAAAAAAATAATAATGGTTTCATTATATTACGTGGTTGTTGATTAATAAATACTGAAAATTTCATTAAAATTTGTTTGATTTCCTGAATTTTGGTGAATTTTAAGGTGAAGGGAGGGTTAAAATGTTTTTACATTTTGCGAATCGGCCAAGAATTTAGCAAAAGAAAGTGATTTTTTTTTGTTTAAGTATATTGTTTAATTTGGTTTTGGATTATTTGGATATAAAAAGAGTTTTTTAAAGTTTTTTTATATATTTAATGCAAAGTTTTTTGTCTTTGCACAGAGTATAATGTTTTTTTTTTTTTTTTTTTTTCGGTCCATGTAAGGAATTGGGGGGTAGAGACTATACAATTAATACAATTAAATTTCTGTTTCATGGGCAAACAAGTGCGGTCTGGGTTCATTTGGGCATTTTCTGGAAAAAGCATTCAGAAAGCAAAAAAAGCTTTCTGTTTTGGGTGGAGTAAGATGGGATCCTTCTGTAGAAGAAAAACTTATGCAACCTTCTAAGAAAGGCAAAATAGTTGCATGTAAAACGCTAGGTAATAAAAATAGTAATAAAAAAGTAAAATTTATCGTCAGCCGAAATATTTGTATCAGTTGTCTTCAGACTCAATAAAAGTCACAACTGCCAATCTATGGATGCCTATTCTGAACCAACATTAAATATCGTTTCAAACGTTATCATATTGTGGGAAAAAATTTACGCTAAAACATTAAATATTGTTTTTGCACTTTATTTTATTGTAGAAAAAAATGCCCCCCACCCCCAAAAGAGAAAAAAATATAAGCTTAGTTAATTCACACCACCCTCTATCTTGCATAAATTCTGATTTTCTTCCCAAATATTGAAACAAATTTTTTTACCTGTCTCCATTTACCACTAATTGGCATAGAAGTGGGTGCTCATTTTATGTTAAATTTATATAGGAAAGTCTAAAATATTTAATTTATTTTTAAATTCTTTTTTTTTTCCATTATTTTTTTTTTTCAGGCTGTTTACATGTAATCGTTAAAAAAAAAAGAATCTGATTTTTATTTTTGAGTAAACTACAATACCAAACATTCTTTTTAAATAAGATTGAACCAGAAATTTACATGTAAAAATATTTTGTTCTACTCCGACATTGCTGTGGTTTTTATAAAAAAATTGAATAATGCTTATTTTCGTTTTGACCTTTCTCTTAACAAAACCAATGTTTAATTAAAATTACATCATAATTGAATGAACATACTATTTTAATATAGGATGACATTTAAGCTAATAATACTATCAATCAGTTCAGTACTTGTTCCATTTATTGACACCAATTTCTTTTTTGTCCTACATTCTGTTTTACTGCTGAGTTACTACAACTTGAAAAAACTGCAAACATAACATCTGACCTGAATTAAGAAATGATAACCCATACGGTACAAATGGGCCTCTCTCTCTCTCTCTTTCTTCAGACCCTAAAAAAATTTGTTCTTATTCTTAGTTTAATTCCCCCCCACCCCACCCTCCCACAACAAAACAAGGACTGGATTTAATGATTTGTGGTCCCAGGCCAAACCTTATCAATGTCACCCCTCCTCCTCTCACAATATCATATATATATATATATATATATATATATATATAATGGTTGCCAATTAGTGTAAGGCATAGGTCTTTGTAAAAGAATTGAGCTCTCTAAGCAGCCGGTAATGTGAATGTAAGTATATATTATAGCATCATAATTTTCATTACTTTCATTGCTAACCAAATAGTCTGTTCGAATCTCAGTGAAACACTCGTTATGTATAGCCATACTGAAGAGCCATGATATGGCGAAACAGCTTTATGAATGACATATATACTTACCCGGCATTGCCCTGGATGAAATAAAATCATTTTATTTTTTATTTGTTTGCACATTTTTTTAACTTACACAGAAAAAGGAATAAAATTTTAGTTGTAAGGAGACAACTCTTTTTATATTATTCAAGTAAAAAATATGAGTTATTCCCTTGCTGATTTTTATTTTTCGGTCATAATTGAAAAATGTTTTAATATTATCAGTTTTTTAAAAGAAACTGTCGCAAAGTATATTATTATATTGCCACTAACAAGCTACAACAATAACAAATGAAACTTGTCTAGTCATATTTGATATGTCAGCTTAAATGCTATTTAGGTCCAACTTTTAAAATTTCACAAGATAACTTTATATGTTAGATAAATATAACATTTTCTAAAAAAACATACAAGCATTTTTTTTGATAATAAAATGTTCTTTATGCCCTTGGATGAGGTTGTGGCAGATCAATAGATCGATGAGACGAACGGGCATTGAAGGAAAATGCTAGCCTGTTTAGTTACCCCTTTTCTTTCTAGGTTCGGTTCGGCTTACTCTCTCCTCTTCTTTCCTCTTCTTCCTCTTTTTTTCATTTCTTTCTTTCTTGGAGAGGGAATCACCTTGCGGTCAGTTGCTCGTAAAAATAAGTAATTACAGATGTGGCCAAAGTGTGAACGCAAAGAAAAGTGTTCACACATGTTTTAAACAAGTAGGTGCGAAATAATCTTTTATAAAACCAGGGAATTATCGGAAAAAGATCAGTGTTTCTGGTGACAACGGAATAACTGCCTTGCTATCAATGAAGACAGCAACAACAACAAAAAACACCCGACTTGAAGTGCGAACCCCCAGCATCCACATTTAAGTACGCCTGCTGTCTTCCCACAGTAACAGCTTAACCAAGTAAACACACACACATACTAAACTTTAAAGACGAATTTAACGCTCGTGTCGTTTCAAACATTTTCTATTCTGCACAAACTTTATTGTTATATTTTACATTTTTGTAAAATTGTTTCTATATAAAAGTTTTATTTTTTTACTTTACCGTTTCTCTTTTTTTATTAACAATATTATATTGTTAAAAGTTAACACTCGCTGACTGGTGATCCTTGCCAATCATATGTTATTATCGAATCGGTCTCAATTTACCTGCACAAAATTAATTGTTTAGTGTGGTGCTTGGTAATCCCTAAAGACGTGACCGTAGTCTAAAATGCCAGACCCCAAACTGGGAACCAAGACACCCCACAAGGTCATTCAACAAGGAAATCACGTTCCGGTTGTGGAAACTATAATGCAATTACTGCATGCACAATGATAAACAGAAAACTCTTTGAAACAACCACTCCGCCTCTCTGCTATCACCCATTAAAATGTGACTCATCCCCACTCGTGCCCAACATTACTAGGCCATCACCCCAGAAGTTTCCAGAACCGCTGATTATTATAATGTAAACAGAATTCTGACAATGGCAAAAAAAAAAGAATTTGACAAATAATTTTCTTGTGCTTTTGATCCACACGATTCTATTAGTGATTTGAATTTATTTCCATTATTTCGTATGATGTGACCTGTACAATTCCGGGTTAATATTCTTTTTATCAAGATGGACTCACACACGTCGGTGCATGTTTAAAAACTCATAGCCCTAAAGTAAAGGTTCGCCAAAATCTCTATATAAAGTTAGGTATGCATATATGTTTATATATTTGTATGTACAGGATTCACTCCTAAACTAATTAACTGACCATTATGAATTTTGGAACACAGCTGCTAGGCGTAAGGGGTCGTAATGTGAGCTATATTTAATTTAATTGTATGAGGGTGGAAGCCCTTCTTGAAAATTCACATATTTCCGATTTTTGTGAAATTAATAAAAATATTCCTTAAATTTCAGTTTATTTGGAGTATTTTAAAGGTTTTTAGGGGACATATGGGCACAACCCTCACATTTGAAAATTCAAATATTTCAGGTTTGAATTGAATTTGATCCATAGTCATTAGACACCAATTCAGCAAAATGTTCTAAACTTCAATTTCTTCTTAAAACCCCTATAGCTTAAGCCTTAAATTTTAGACATTTTCTAGAAGGAAAACAATGTAATGGATTTGTATCAAAATTAGAATAAGGATTTTAAAGATAAGGTTTTGTATTATTATATCTTGATTTTAATCTCCGTAAGGAGACATAAAAGTGGTGCAAAACTTTTCTGTTTGGGAATTCATTTTCCCCGTTCGAATATGAGTATTCTTGTGTGTGTGTATATATATATATATATATATATATATATATAATGTGTGTGTGTATATATGTATATATACACACACACACACACATATATATGCACATACATCCTGTTTATTATTTTGATTGGATCTTCCCAACATTTCTCAAAGTAATTGCTGACAATGTTTGCTCATTTTTTTATTTTTATTTATTTTTTTTTTTTCAAGATTCTTCGGCGAAAATCCCATCTCCTGAAACAGTATGTACGCCATAGTTCAGCAGCTGCGGCAAGCCCGGGGCTTAACTTTAGTAAGTACATTTTTCCGGCTGACCATCCTCATCTTTTGTGAGTGGATCTCTTCCGTCAAAAATTACGGAGCAAAAGGTTATTTTGTTTGTTTGAACAAATAAATGAGACATTGAAAAAATAAGCATATATTTTTTTATATCACAGTAAAATATATTATCCTTTAAGTAATGAACTATTTATATCCTCATCAAAAATTTGCTTTGATCCCAATGGTCGCCTAGTGCTACTTTATATAAATCCAACTTGATAATACTTTGAATCAACTGTTCCTGATATTATGTACTGAATTACCTCCCTCATAATCCTATGCACTTTTTATACATATTGGAACAGACACGGTGTGTTGGTGATATTATTAACTAGACGACCCATGACCCATTGGATCAGGTTTTGTTAGATATATAATTAAATATTTGTAAATTCCAAGTTACAGTTGCTGATGTTTTCAACATACACGTCCACAGCTTTTGGCAACAGCCATTCATCCTTTATGACGTTGTCCATTTTCGAGTATATATATATATTTTTCTTGATATTAATTATGAAGTGGAGAGGTGGTTGAGTGTCGAAATGAAGGTAGCCATGAAAGAGGGGATTTGGAAGTCTCACTCGGACTCCAAACGCTCCCTTCCACTTGATGAAACCAACAATCTCTCTGATGCTTTAATAAGAAAAATAATGCGGCTCACAAAATTACTTAATGTTGTCTCTCACTTCTCTCATTTGTTGTTTCTTTTTTTTTCCAAGTCACCAGATTTCAGACATTAAATAATTTCTGTCAATTTCTTTTAACCAATGAGAACACAGACAATTCCGGGTTAATACTCTTTTTATCAAGATGGACTCATCACGTCGGTGCAACAACCAGTCAAGCCGTTTCTCACAGGTCGTGAGTTCGATTCTTACTAGCAACCTCTTTGCTTTTTTTTATACTACATGCCAAACAAAGATGGATCCTTTTATGGTGGAGATGAAGCAAGTCGGGGCCACTTACACTGCTCGATTCTGGCTCGGGACCAGTTGAGTTGGCCATGTCTGTATGTATCTAACGTGACTTGAATAAGAAAAGAGTCACCAGAGTTCGAAATAAAATTCCGTCTTCTCTACAATAAAAATAAAATCTTGATTCAACTGAAACGCACGAATACAAAAACGTAAACATGTAAGCAAGTTGGATCGGCAGTCGCGTATTATAGTAGGACTGTAATTGAGTCGAAGTTGGTCTTGAGTCTATTCCCGTCTCTCACCATTGATGAGAGGCGACAGGAAATGCCACATCTGTCTACATTTATGTCTCTACTTGTCATATTTGGTGCACATCCAGCTTTGGGCGGAAAATACACATTGGTTATATTTTATTTAGGAGGATTCATTTTATTTTAAGTTGTATAATACACTGTTTCTTTCTTCATCTCTATATCTTCCATAGAATAATTTGACTTTTTCCTTCCTTAGCATGACCTTAACGCTGCTAATACGTATACGTTAAATTAAAGGGAGGTAATTCATTCAAACACGACATAGTATTAATACAGCTTTCATTGTATATGTAAACAATAAGTTGTAGACAGACAGCTTATATTTTCCCAAGTTAATTTAATTACAAATGGTTTAGTGAAACCTAGCCAGTGAGCATTGAGGACATGTGTTGCATGGAAAAAATGATATGAAAATAATATGATGGATGTGTAATGTGACTTTAGGAATGGGCTTAGATTTGATGACCCCAAAGGAAAATATGTGCAGAACAGGAAACTTCAATAATATTGCTATGTTGAAAGAATCAATGAGTTCTTAGGTTAGATGTAGAACAGTTGATGTAGTAGGATCAGTTCACAGTGTGCTGGCAAGCGGACATATGGATTTTTAGCAACTTCCTCAAATCATTATGAAACCTATATATTTGAATAGCTCAGAGTCTGAGGTTGCAAAAAATGGGCTCATTTGTCTTCTAACTTCAATTATTTCTCAAGATATGCCTGTTTGAAGTTCGCGAATTTCGAATTTTTGCAAAATCGCGACTACAGTGATTTTTACCAAGGAGTAAATTTGGGTGCACCTGAAGAATTGCTCAAAATTTCTTCCAGAAACCCCTAAATATGTCCTATAAGCCCCTTAGATAATGCCAGATGCCCTAAATTTACTTCATTATAAAAAATGGGACATATGAACAAGTTTTTGACCTGTTTTTTGATTTTCCCACAAAATTTACCATAAATATGAGCATTTTTTCCATTAAAAAAAAACAATAAAATTTGCCCCCCGGCCGGCATATTTTAACGAAAGATTGCAAACCCGAGATGAAATTTCTCATGCTTCACAAATAAGAATCTAGACATAGAAAGCTATTGGGTGAAAAAAATCACTCTCGGGAACCATTTTAATTCTAACATACTGAAAAAATTTGAACTTGCCCATTTTTTCGTAATTTTGGACAACTCACAATGACCGTTGAAACCATAAATCCAAATAATTATTGTCATTCTTACTCAAATTTCATAATCCAGACCACTTTTCCTATGTTTTTTGGGGTGCAGAATCCAAATCTGGCATCAGAAAACCATGAAACTGCACTGTTTTCTGGAAAATCCTGATTTTTACCCTTTTTTAAGTAGCAATACACATCGACCAGAAAACGGTTTGGATAATCAGATTTCAGGGTAGTTCTATTAAAATAGTCATATCTTAAAAACTAAAGCACTTTAATTCCTCATAATACCACCATTTTGTTAGGAAATGAATATCCTTTCACGTGCATTCATGAATAATAATATACATAATATATTTTTAAGAGTTTTGAGCAAATAAAGCCAAAAAAATGTTAACGCTATTTTCGGCAATTTACGTCACTTTTTTTTACCCCCCCCCCCCCCCCCCCTTAAAACTCTGGTACCATCCCTCTGTGCGGAATTTCGTCCTGAAATTTGGGAACCAAATCAGGAGAAGCATCACTTTTAATGTTTGTCAGTGCGCAAAGTAAATCAGCTCATTCCTTTTTTTGAAGTGTTAAAAATAAAACTTCAACATGACGTGTATTGAACATTTTGAAAAAATACATCTTCGTCGCCCAATTAGTAAGTAAATCAATCTTTTTACTTTTTTATGCATTAAAATTATAATTGTATGTATGTGTTCTCTTTTGGTAGTAATAATATTTCATTACCCTATCTGAAAAAAAAAATGGTTTCCATTTATAGTTTCAAAAACTGACTGTAGTAGCAGCTGTAATAGTCACCAGCTATAGAAATTGCAAGTGTTACACTTGCAATTTCTTTCTCACATATTTCTGGTCAAATCTTTAAAATATTTATATGGTTGAAAAGATAAGAAAATAAGATATATAACTTTCGTATGCTTTTATCCATTGCATTAGTTTTTAACAGTGAATTCAAACGGTATTTTGCTTCGAACAACCAAAAATGCAAAAAGTGTTGTTTTTTTTTTTTTTGTTTTTCGAAACTTATTTTTACACGTTCGTTTGTTTTGCAAAATAAAAGTGGCAAATCTATATCCAATTTTCTTGAAATTTTATAAACATTTAGAAGACACATTAAACTACAATTAGGAATTTTATTTTTACTTCTCTGACTTCTTATTTTGGGGGTACGTAATCTTAAAAATAAACCTTCAACATGACGTGTATCGAACATTTTTTAAAAACTATTTTTCGTTCCCCAATTAGTAAATAAATAAATCTTTTATCTTTTTTTATGAATTAAAATTATAATTGTATGTTGTTTTGTCTTTCGGTAGTAGTAATTTTAAATTACCTTATCCAAAAAAATATTGTCCCATTTTGAGCAAAAGTCAACAATGGCTGCTAGTATTGCTGATATAACAATCAATCAGCAGCAGCAGCAGTTAGCTATAAACTAACTTTGTAAAGCTTATAAAGCTTTGTAAAAATTCGTTTACGAACTTTAAAAAAAAAAAAAAAAAAAAAGACAAAAATACTTTGTGCTTAAAAAAGTTAATGCTGTTTATGGTTCTTTTATAAAAAATACTTCAAGAAATGGTGGCTTTCACTCAACTTTCAAACTTCTAGTAGTAATGACTTCTTAGTCACCAATTAAAAAAAAAAAAGATTTTACTTTTTTAGGCGATTACGTGTGAACACCCTAAAAGTCTTGACGGAAAAAAGAATTTAGAGTGGGGTGGGGGATCAGTTTCGCATATAAATTTAATGTAAAATGATCTATTTCCCGGTCAGTCTTGCCTTTTAGTGCAATTTAAAAAATATTTTTTATAGCTGAAAACTTGATAAGTAATTACTCTACCATTAACTCTAAGTTCGAGTGACAAGCCAACCTCCGAAAATGCCTTCTCTTGAACGTGTCGTACCATTAACCTTAAATCTGAGTGACAAGCCACTCCCTAAAAAAACTCCCTTAACCCTAACCCTAAATCCGAGTGGCAAGCCCCCAATCCAACAAAAAGCCCATTAAAACCACACATAACTGTTTAGAAAAAAAAAAAGCAGACACCCATAAAGAAAAACGCACAGGATTTATTTCTCATAGAAAAAAATTGATTAACTACTCTAAAACGCGAGAATAGCCCGGAAATGGTGAATTATTCTATATTAAATTTGTTTGAAAATAATCCCCCACTCTAAATTCTAAATTAATTGTTTTTTTTTTCTTTCTATGTTTTCAGGGTGTTCACACTTAATTGCCCCTAGCCCTACCACTAACCCAAAGTCCAAGTGGTAACTCCCTCCTCCTCCAACAAAGACCCTCTTAAAACTACACATAATCGTCTTAAAAAAAAGAAAAAAAGAAAATGCCCCCCCCCCCCAAAAAAAAAAACCAAGAAAAATGGGGATTATTTTACATTAAATTAATATGTGAAACTAATCCCCACTCTAAATTCTCAAATAATTGTTTTTGTTTTTTTCTGCCAAGTTTTTCTACAAAAAAAAGTAGAATCTCATATTTTGGGGATTTAGTGAAAGATGTTAATCTACAATAATACCAAAGAAATCTTGCAATATATTCATTTTTAAACAGTCCTAGTATTAGATTTCAGTTTCTTGTACATAAAATGTATTAAAATTCAACTTCGAGTTCTCTAACTTTTTTTTTTTTTTTTTCTTAATGGATACATGGTATTTTTAAGGTATTGCAGCATATTTATGTGCATTTACTGCAGATTACTTGGAAACCATTAATTTGATTTTGAGTGGCATATTCTGATTCCTTGTGCAAAAATACACTTAGATGATAAATTTCATTGCTTAATCTTGTGTTTTAACAAAGATATAACATTTTGATTGAAAAATTAGTGTAAAAGATGTGACAAAACGCATATGGTCTTAAAGAGGGGAAAATGTCCAATCGTGCAAGGCACAAAAATAGTCATAACTTCCTTATTTTTAATCAGATTTAAAAAATTTAAAAGATTCTTTCTTAGATCATCAAGCTCTTTCTATATATGCCATTATACAGATATTTTAAGCAATTTAGATTTTTTCATGTGTATTGCTATTTTAAGCTATTTTCAGTCAAATATTGGCCGTAAACCAGAAAAAATTCTTGATTTTTTTCAAAATTTATCCATTATAATTGACAGAATTTTTCCTCAAGTTGAAAACAATTCAAACTATCCTTTTTAATCTTAAATTCATGCCCACTCTGGTGTTTCCCCATTTTCCCCTACATTGAAAATAAAAATTAAAAAAATTGAATATTTCCATTTTTCTCATTTTCAATTTTTCAACATCACATTATCTCATTATTTTATTTTATTTTATATACACAACTATAACGAATGACATGACAAACATTGCTCTCATTGAGATTTTCAAGAACTGCAAGAGATCTTGATTCGACAAAGAGTCAGACTTCGATGAAGTTGTGAAACAGGTCTCATCCAAGCTAGAGGTCCCACCTAGTGATAAACTTCTATCTGACATCAAAGTTGTGTTCAAAGACTTTCAGCAGCAAGAAAACAAGAATCTTTCAGTGGTCAGTTCATCCAGGTCATTTGATGAGAAGGTAGTGCTCCAACGTCACACCTATGTACCGAAGGCGAAGCGTCCTCTGGAGGAAGTCAGTGACCATCAACAATGCTGACAACTGAGCGAGTATATGGATTCGACCAAAGCTGCTTCTCAAGCACAGAACACTTCCCACACCAAAATGTTTCCCTTCGGTCTGAAGAACAAATACCTTCAAAACAAAGAGGTTGCTAAAGTGGGATACTCTATCCTACGCAATGAGTCCATCCCAGATCGACACGTTTCACTGGAGGTTGCATCTGCCATCTACGAGAGTGGCAAAATGACCAAAAGGGTTTACTCCTGAAAGATGCTGGAGCTGATGTTCTTCCATCATATGAATAACTGTTGAAATTTAAGGTGCGGAGGCCAACAGTACAAAAACTTGCAACTCTGTACAGTGGTGTGGAGTACCATTACCTCCAGTGCTTGCAACTTACGTCTGCCCAATTGTTTGCATCACTTCAGTTGCCCGCATTCCACAATCTCAACGAGATCAAGATTACGCTTCACGATGGCTTAGATGGCAGTGGTGGACATTCCATTTTCAACCAGAAGGATTCCATCGACACAAACATCATCATGTTCATGTTCCGTATCAACAACCTAAAGACTGTGAATGGTGAAGTGCTCTGGGAAAACCCCCTCATATGCCTCCTCTTCATCTTGTCATCCAGTGATATTGTTGATGGGAAAAGAAACCCGTGAGGACTGAAGTTGTAGCAGATCAGAAGGAACGACAAGGTGTTAAGTTCTCGGTGGACCATCTCAACAAATCTATCAATGTTGAAGTTCATGCCAAAATGTCCATGATAGATGGCAAAATGTACACAACCATATCTGGTCTGGGTGGCGCATTTTGTTGTTTCTGCACCAAGAGCAAAGAACAGTGTCATGATGTTGATTTCATATCATCAGGGTTCAAGGTCGATCGGTCCTTAGAAGATACCCTCCAGATCTGCGAGAAGGACATGCACCCTCTCCACAATCTTCTCCGGTGTTTTGGATGGATCTTTAAAATGTGCTACCATGCCACTGCTGGTCATTTGTCTTGGTCAGAGGCAAAGTTGAATGTGTCAAATAGGGTGGCTCGAGCGTTAGAATTCCTAAAACAAGCCAAAGAGGATATACAAGCCAGAGTCAAGGAAGAAACATCTATCACCTTGGAGAAAGATGATCCAACTGGTCATGATGGAACCTCCACAACCGGGAATATTGCTAAGGTTATGTTGAACACCAACAATCGAAAACTGCTCACTCAAGGAATTGATAGCTCTGAATTGAGAGCTAAGATCGAACAACTGGTGCTGAACATGGCAGTTATTCTGACTATCATCAACTCGGATCGAAAGATTTAGACTGATGAGTCTAGAGAATTCTGCAGAACAACATACCTCCACGTTGCTTCAATTCCATGGATCCACATCACACCTAGTGCACATGTTGTTCTGGGGCACAGTGCAAAGTTGATTGCTGAAAACGGCTGTATTGGTTTACTCAATTTCACCGAGTCAGGTATTGAAGCTAACAAGTTTCTTCGACAATACCGAATCAACAAAGCCAGGAAGACCAATCAGTTTGATAATTTATCAGATTGTATCAATCGATAATGGGACAAGAGTCACCCCAGTGTCATGAAGGCCAGAGAGCGATTAAATTGCAGACATTATAAAGGGACAGGGCACAGTATTCGTAGCTGTGAGCAGCTCAAAGCTGCGATACTTGGGTGTAACATCGAGTACGAATCTTTGTTGTGCTTTCTGACGGATGATGCATAATGTGAATCACTGTTTGTTGTTTCATTGATGTTTGAGTGATATATTTTCATTTTAAAGTGGATATTTGAAGAGTTCTCTTCCTGTAATACTAAAAAAAGGTCTTGTTTGTTTGCTCAACTTGTTTACTTTGCGAGTTATGATAATTTGAAATTTGCCTAGAATTTAGTCCCTCCGTGTATTGGGTCAAAATGATGATGATTGGGGCCTCAGACTCTCAAAATCGGTCTGTTTAACACTCCACTCCACTACCCTCCCTGATGCCTAATATGATGACCAACAGGTATAACAGCTAAACTGCTAACGTTATGGGCACTCATAGGTTAATGTCCGCATGCCCCCTCTTCTAAGCCCACTGTGCAGTTGACAGGTGAAGGCAAAGGAAAACATGAGAAGAAGTAATAAGAATAAACTTGAGAGAAAGAGGGATAAATTACAACCTGGCCAGAGATAGATTAGTTTGGAAGTTAATTTCTAAAAGCTGTCAAACACATGCCAGCATGTACAATGGATGTTAAACCAAATACGATGATGAATGATTAGCTAAGAAAGCTATTAACCAAAATTAGATTCATCTACCGCACAGATGACATTGAGGTCAAACCCTGTCAAACCTACCTAATAATCGTTTGCAAATCATATATCTACACTGAACTCTAAAATATAGTACTGCTTATATGTAACATGTGTAAATTTTGTAATGTTAAAATTTATTTTTATTTTCCTAAATGGAAAGAAAGTTACAATTCTTGAATTAATCTTTTGACAAAGGAGAGGAGTTGAGTAGAGATGAAGTTACTTGAAAAGTGAACCGTTTGTTGTTGCAACAAAAGTGTTCACCCTGGTCAAGTTGAGCTGGCATCTTCCTACACGGAAGTCCTGAACAAGGTTGCATCTATCATCTGATCGACCCTTCTCTATGACTGAGTTTGTCTTTTAAGTAAAAGATAATGTACGTTTTTTTTTTATATAATTTAAAAAAAATGATATCTAACACTACCCAATTCTAATTCTCCTAAAAATAAAAAGTAGATACGAAAAAGAAAAAATAAATTTTATATATTAGAATAGGGGATCATTTTTGTATATAAATTTAACTTAAATTATCACCCACTTCCGGACCACACCAGGCGGTAATGATCACCCACTTCTGAACCAGAGAAAGTTTAAAATGTGTTTGTTTTTGTTGTTTGATTACTTTTTGCCACCTATTTTTTCAGGCTGTTTACATGTAATCACCTAAAAAAAAAATGTAAAATCTCATTTTGATGTTTTGGTAAATTAGCAAAGAGTGCCAGACTACAATTTTATCAGAAAATTAAATTTCGCAATTAAAAAAAAAAAAAAAAAAAAGACTTGAGTTTCGTTTCTGAACATCTAATTTTGATTTTTTTTTAAATATATTGTTTTTATATTTTTAAAAATTTTAGCTTTTACAGAACAGCAGGAAGAATTTCGTCAGTTGGCACGGAAATTTGCCCGAGAAGAGATGATCCCTGTGGCAGCACATCATGACAAGACTGGCGAGGTAGATACGATCTGTTATTTCATAAAAATAGACGCACATTTATCTTATTAGTGAGGAAAAATATTTTTCCCGCTACATTTGACTGGGTTGGAGAAATTTTATTTTTTATTTTTTACAAGATTTGCAATTTAAATTAGGAATTTAAGCAGTAAAAGTGACGATTATAATCCTTTCTATGAAATCGTGAAATTCCTTTAAATTCTGTTGGTGTTACATAACTCGGGGTCGTCGTCAAGATGACCCTATGTTATCAATAATATTCCGATCAACTCAAAATCATATGTTGTGTTCTCACTGGCCTCAACATTTGTGCATGTGCTGTCCAATGATAATTTTATGAGCTGTAATAAAATGCCAGCTTACATGCTTCTCATATTAATTCAACAACAGAATCTTGAAAGATCAATGGTTTATTTGCCATGATGTCCAGTTACTAAACCATTTTCAATACGTCTTGTATCACTAAGGCTTCTACAAAACTCTTCTATCATCTCCGAGAAATCTTGTCAGCAACTTCATGTCCACTTGTTTCATCAGCTTCCTGCTCCCATGATTCTGCAGAGTCAATCCTTTGACCACTTCTCTGAAATGTCTCCTGTTTACAACATAACACCAGATTTATCTGAGCTAATATATTTTAGCTAATATTTTAGCAAACGTACTCATAAATATTTAACATTGCTAAGATGACTGATATCTGTTTTGTGTATAATATATCCCTTGCAATAATAGACAGTATTAAAAAATCAGTTTTGTGTATAATATATCCCTTGCAATAATAGACAGTATTAAAAAATAAGTTTTGTGTATAATATATCCCTTGCAATAATAGACAGTATTAAAAAATAAGTTTTGTGTATAATATATCCCTTGCAATAATAGACAGTATTAAAAAATAAGTTTTGTGTATAATATATCCCTTGCAATAATAGACAGTATTAAAAAATAGGTTTTGTGTATAATATATCCCTTGCAATAATAGACAGTATTAAAAAATAAGTTTTGTGTATAATATATCCCTTGCAATAATAGACAGTATTAAAAAATAAGTTTTGTATATAATATATCCCTTGCAATAATAGACAGTATTAAAAAATAAGTTTTGTGTATAATATATCCCTTGCAATAATAGACAGTATTAAAAAATAAGTTTTGTATATAATATATCCCTATCAATGATAGACAGTATTAAAAAATAAGTTTTGTGTATAATATATCCCTTGCAATAATAGACAGTATTAAAAAATAAGTTGTGAACCTTAAATCATCATTATAATCGGTTTAACATCAGTTTTACATGCTGGAATGCATTGGACACTTTTTAGAAATTGACTTCCAATCTATTTGTGCCAGGCCTTTTTAACCCTCTTTCTCTCAAATCCATCCTTATCATTTCCATCCATGTTGACCTTCCCTTATGAAGCTACTCTAATTGTTCTACATCTATTAACCCAAGAACTCTCATCCATTCTTTCAATGTGACCATACCAACGAAATTGCCTATTCTGCACACACCTACCTATACTGTCCAGGTTTAATCTTCCTCTGAGTAGCAATACCCATCAACCATAAAACAGTTTACATAATCACGGATTTCAAGGTAGTTCTACTAAAATAGTCATATTTTAAAAACCAAAGCACTTTAAATTGTCAAAATACCACCATTTTGTTCGGAAATGAATATTCTTTCACATAAATAATAATCTACATGATATATTTAAAGAGTTTTCAGCAAATTAAGTCATAAAAATGTTAACGTCATTTTTGGCCATTTACATCAGTTTTTTTTGTTTTTTTTTAACCCTCCCTCCTCCCCTTCTTTTAAAGATATTGTACCATTCGCCCTTTTGTCATGATATTTGGAAAACAATCAAGAAAAATATCAATTTCAATTATTGTCTGGGTACGAAATTAATTGATCCATTATTTTTTTTGTAATCTTAAAAATAAACCCTAAAAAATAAACCCTCAACATGACGATTTGATTAAAATTAATTACTCTACCACTAACTCTAGGTTTGAGTGACAAGCCCACCTCCTAAAAATGCCTTCTCTTGAACGTGTCATACCATTAACCTTAAATCTGAGTGACAAGCCACCCCTTAAAAAACTCCCTTAACCCTACACTAAGTCCGAATGGCAACCCCCATCTACAATAATGCCAAAGAACTCTTGCTATATATTCATTTTTAAACAGTCCTAGTATTAGATTTTAGTTTCTTGTACATAAAATGTATTACAATTCAACTTTGAGTTTTCGAACTTCTTTCTTTTAATGGATTCATGGTATTTTTAAGGTATTGCAGCATATTTATATGCATTTACTTGGAAACCATTAATTTCTGGAGATTTTCAGTGGCATATTCTGATTCCTTGTACAAAAATACACCTATATAGTAAATTTCATTGCTTAATCTTGTGTTTTAACAAAGATATAACATTTTGACTGAAAAATTAGTGTAAAAAATGTGACGAATCACATATGGTCTTAAAGAGGGGAAAATATCCAATTGTGCGAGGCAAAAAAAAATAAGGAAGTTATGACAACTTCCTTATTTTTTGTCAGATTTAAAAAATTAAAAAAGATTCTTTTTTAAATCATCAAGCTCTTTCTATATGTGCCATTGAGATATTTTAAGCAATTAATTGAGGTCATCAAATCTAAGCCCGTCTTTAAGACTCCCATTACATATCCATCATATCATTCTTAAATCATTTCTTTCTATGTAATGCATGTCCTCAACTGGCCACACACAAAAGAAAAAAAACATAACTAACCATCTCATCAGCCAAAGTGAATTTGAAGAACTCTGAGCCAAATACCATAATCATACTGATTTTATACAGATGGGTCAAAAACCCTTGATGGATCCGGGGCATACAATACATGAAAAGAAATGGCATACAATACAATATATGTTCGCAAACAACGTTATACGATATATGTTCGCAAACAACGTTATACAAACATTAACAGTTGGAAGAAAAACCTGGAAATGCTACCCGATCGAAGACCAGGTATAGTATTAAGCAGAATCGGATCTACGTATCTCATACGCACATACTGAAAGCAGAAGCTGCACCTCGGTGCACCTACTGTGATCAACTACTTATAGTCAGGCATATTTTAATCAACTGTACAAAATACAAGAAATATTATCACACACCAAGCCTTACCATGCTGTTGGAAAATGTGCTTACATCACAAATGATAAACTACCTGAAAAAAATAAATCACGTCCAACTCTTAAAAGAAATATCAAAAATACACTTAAATTCCAGAAAATAACTATTTTATAAATATATTGCATGGCAGAAAATGACGTATAACAATCCAAAACTTGGCCATAATTTCAATTGAGCAAAATGTGCCTTCAACAATTTGTGTTTTCAGCAGGCTTCATTTCATTTGGTAGCATGTGGAAGCTTGTCTTTCTGCGTGATCTCTAGCACAAGGCGTTTGTCTTTCTGCGTGATCTCTAGCACAAGGCGCTTGTCTTTCTGCGTGATTTCTAGCACAAGGCGCTTGTCTTTCTGCGTGATTTCTAGCACAAGGCGCTTGTCTTTCTGCGTGATCTCTAGCACAAGGCGCTTGTCTTTCTGCGTGATCTCTAGCACAAGGCGCTTGTCTTTCTGCGTGATCTCTAGCACAAGGCGCTTGTCTTTCTGCGTGATCTCTAGCACAAGGCGCTTGTCTTTCTGCGTGATCTCTAGCACAAGGCGCTTGTCTTTCTGCGTGATCTCTAGCACAAGGCGCTTGTCTTTCTGCGTGATCTCTAGCACAAGGCGCTTGTCTTTCTGCGTGATCTCTAGCACAAGGCGCTTGTCTTTCTGCGTGATCTCTAGCACAAGGCGCTTGTCTTTCTGCGTGATCTCTAGCACAAGGCGCTTGTCTTTCTGCGTGATCTCTAGCACAAGGCGCTTGTCTTTCTGCGTGATCTCTAGCACAAGACGCTTCAGAGATTTCCGGTGCTTTATTTATCTAGATTCATGAACACCAAGCATAGATTGAGATGGTCAGTCTGAACAAATAGTGTTTAAAGGGCAATAACTCTTTACCCGTAAGTTATCACACTTGATTAAAACAGTATTTTCGAAAGCATAGTTGTGTTCCCCTGCATATTGGGACCAACTGACAAATCGGGAAATATTCAATGGACATTCGCTCAGCAATAGACAATTAAATACATCCTTATTTTTAAGTATTTTCTTTTCAGTTGTAGTCAGATATAATAAATAATTATAATTTGTGTCTTACCACTCACAAATTACCACTATTTCACACCTCAAACAAGGTATATTGCCACTGAGACCTAAGCGGCTACTGTGAATTAGGTGCTAGATTTATAGAAGGCATCTTAAGTGGGGAGTTGTGTAGCGAGATGTGTGTTCATATTACGTTAAAATTTCTGCATGTTAGTACAGTCGGGGAAACGGAGCAGGGAGGGAATTTCAAAGGCAAATGGTGCGAAGCTATTAGAGTAGAAAGCTTTCTGGCATTTTGGCATTACAGTGTAGGGATGGGATTTTGTTGGGTGTCGGGTTGGTCGGGGGTATTTACATTGAGGAGGTACAAGTGCAGTAAGTTCATCGGAGCACATTCCATTAAAGTACTTGTAAAACAAACACAGGAATGCAACATTGCAGTCATGGGGCTGCAGTTTGGTATACAGTGCAGGATCTATGAGGTAAGAGACTATTTTTTGCACCCTGTCCAAGAGGGAGGGACTAGTGGTTGGTGCACCAGCCTAGATGTGGCAACAATATCCTACACATGGGGGGAATGGTGGCTTTATAGAGATATAGGATACTGGTAGGTGTGAGAAGTTTTCTAACCCGGTAGAGGGAGCCCACGTTCTTGGCAGTATATTTTATATATTTATTTCAATTGATGTTACCTATGAATGTTAGGCAGAGAAGTTTGACCGTTGGACTTTTGTGAAGGTTGCTGACCTTGCCTACCTTTATTAAGGCTTTTTCTTCTTTCGTGTGAATCAGATGATTCTGGTGTTGGCATTAGTTTCCCCAATGTTTTTCTAGTTAGAGATCTTTCTGGAAAGACATCGGATACTTACGGGAAGAACCACGAGAAGGTTGCCAACATCCCTAAGTGAAAGTGGTAATGTGGAACCGACTGGATTCGAACTTGGAACACCCAAGTCTTCAGTCCGTATCGATATCCACTTAACCACCGTCACCTCCCTATTAAGGCTTACACACGTGATGTCACAATCACACATATTCTTGTTCAAGTTTCGGGGGAGGGGGTCTTATATTACCTCCTCCCCCCCACCAATATGTAACAAATTGACTTGGATTAACTTATCAATAATTTTGTTAAAAGAAAATCTAGAAACATGCAATTAATTTAAAGTAGGTATCACAACTCAGCTGTGTTTAGAGTGTGAAAATGGCTAAATATGGTGAAATTCCTTTTTCTAAATTTCAACTTTCTCGTTTACTTTTTGGGTAATTTTATAAATGTACAATTCTTTCTCTTGTGTCGTTAATTGTTATTTTTACAGGCTATTTCAAGTTAGGTCACTATTTTCTGTGACAAGCGAATTATTCCACGACATAATCCTCTCTAACCTTTCTGTCTTCACCTGTGTTTGCCGGTTGACCTGGCCACACACACGTGCACTCTATTTGCAACTTTTTAGTAAACAAACGAAATATCGAAGCATCCAAAATACTTTTTTCTTTTAAAACATGTTATTATTTATATGGGGGAGGGGGGGATATATATTATATATTTATTATTTAATGTAGGATGCGTTTATCCTTTTATTTGCACAACTTTTTGAGTTCTCGTTCTAAAATGTTTTTGTGTCACTATTTACTTGCCTCCCCACGAGAGCAGAATGTATTATAAAATAAAATCTTATAGTGTCTTATCTTTACAATACGTTTTAATAAACACAGAAGATTCTGTTTTTCGTGTTGTGTATTTTAAGAAAAGGGGAGGATATATGATCAAAACAGATACTACACTTTGCTCCTAGCCGTTGAAGGCAAAACGGAAGATAATTCAAGTTATTTAAACAAATAAATAAAATATATACATTTTCTAAAAAACGAAATATATAACACATTTTTTATTTTTCAAAAATTACAGGTGTTTGGCCACCTCACTAGGGTAGATTAGGCACAAGGTCAGCTTTTAATGTAGGGAAAATCAAGCTCCCCAAAAAGGGGGACTCTGGATCGGGATGAAAAGTAAAATTATCTCAGTCTAGAAGATTTGTTAAATCTTAGTTCGTTTGTTAATTCTTGTGGCTTACAGAAAAAAAGTTTGTAAACTTTAAATTCCCTCTGTTTGGAAACTTATTTTTGAAGTCTAAGTCCTCCCTCATGGGGAGGCAAAACAGAAGATTAAACGCATCCTACATTAAATAATAAATATGTAATATATATCCATTTTGGATGCTTCAATGTTTCGTTTGTTTATTAAAAAGTTGTAAATAGATATATTCTCCCTCCTTTTTTTAAAATACACAATACGAAAAATAGAATCTTCTGTTTTTATTAAAACGTATTGTAAAGACGCACGCTATAAGATTTTATTTTATTTTATTATGGATTCTGCCCTCGTGGGGAGGCAAGCAAATAGCGATACGAAAACATTTTAGAATGAGAATTCAAAAAGTTTTGTAAATAAAAGGATAAATGCATCCTACATTAAATAATAAATAATATATCCCCCCCCCCCCCACCAAATAGAAATATTAACATGTTTTAAAAGAAAAAAGTATTTTGGATACTTCGATGTTTCATTTGTTTATTAAAAAGTTGTAAATAGAGTGCACGTGTGTGTGACCAGGTCAACCGGAAGACACCGGTGAAGACAGAAAGGCGTTCCTTTCATTTGGCTATTGTTTTGGAGTCCTTATTCCCTGTATGGCCCCAAAACAGAATATTTTAGATAAAGGTTTTGACCCACCTCATAAACCAATATCGTGAGAAAGGACATCGAGAATATTTAATTAGATATTACATCAGACATACAATAGAGAGGGTAGCAGACCCAATGATGGGTGGTTTTCTTGGAAGTATAAATGAGACAGCGTATGTTTCAAATCATCTTGTAATGCGATAATAATTAAGCCATAATAATTAACTATCTATCCCTCTCTCTCCCTCTCTTATCAATTCTGATAGACGGTTGAAACAATATAGACCACTTGCATTTTTTTTTTTCACTATTATTTCTTTCTATTATTCTTCAATATTTTCTTTTTTTATATTTAGTATCCATGGGCTATTATTCATAAAGCATTTGAATTGGGTCTTATCAACACTCATATTCCTGAAGAATATGGTAGGTTTTTTCTTTTGATCACATCTTATATTTACATTAAGTAGATCATGATTGCATTTGCATTTTGTTTGAGTTACATTTTGTAATCCCACCTGACTTTTTCTTTATCTCTAGAAATTGCAATTCACATCTATAGAATAAAACTGTCAGACAATTCGCATTCAAACGTAACCTTTTAAATTAACTTATTTTAATGTATTTTATGACTTTTATTTTATTCAGTTTAATGACCGATCGATACTGTAATTCAATTAAACTTCACAAAAATTCGATTTAAGAAGAAAAAAGAAAAAAAGGACCGACATGCAACGGCTGTTTTAAATAAAAAAATTTTTGTACCATATTTAAGGACCGGTCCTTAAAAACTCTATCTTATCCGGAAGTTGGTGATCATTTTATGTTAAATTTATATGGAAAGTGATCCTCCATTTCAAAACCTAAAAATTTTTTTAATTATTTACCGGCACCTTTTTCAGGTTGTTTACAGTGAATCGTCTAAAAAAAGAATCTATTTTTTATTTTTTTATGAATTAACAAAGATGTATGTAATCAGTAGCCAGCCTCTGACATTAACCTCCTCTTTATGCAGGGTTAAACTGAAGATGTCTCGCTACAAAATTGTGAAAGATGTTGGAAAGAACTTTATTTCATAAACATGCAAAAACAGCCAATAAAGAAAAACTTATATTTCAAAATTTTTTATAAAGAAGCAGAAGCTGTCTTGTGTGTTTTGTTTCTTCTGGGCAGATAACACTTGTAAATGCTACCAAACAAAATCTGACCATTATTTCAGTTCTCTCGTCATTATTTGAGACTGACCTACTCGTTCCTCCTGAAACAGGAACAACCACCTGAATTACCAAACAAAATACACAGAATGTGGTGACTTTGCCCTCAGCAGACAACATTACTACCACAGCATTAAAAGTAGGAAAGAATTATTTGAGAAAGTGAGAATAGACGAAATACATTGGTACCAGAAAATCTAATGAACTAAACATGCCAAAATTTCATGTGTGAGCAGGTTGTGAAAGGGGAGGGGGCACTTTTAACATCTCTAAAACTCGACGCTTCTCTCCTTTCACCACCAATGCTCAGATTTTCGTTTTGACTCGCTTGAAATGAATGGCTTTCTTTCACTCCGGACCTAAAATTGAAGTTCTTACATCCAATCTGTTGCTACGATTGCTGGAAATTGAATCATTCTACCACTCCAGAAGATACCTGTTACCTGACACAATCCTCTACCTATATAAAAATCAGATACGTACTAAAATGGAGTACTGCTGACACATCCTGGGTTGGTGTCACTCAGAACACTTTTTCTTGCTTTGACAGTGTGCAAAACTGACTTTGGGCATGATCTCTTCGCTACAGTCTCTTTCTTACAGAAGAGATGTTACTAGTCTTTCGCTATTCTATCATTATTTTCATGATAGGTGCTTTACAATCCCTGGTCTCCTCTTCTATAAAACCTTCACAGCAAGTACTCGTCTAACTACCACCAGTGCAAAGAACTCTTCTTTCTTCTGTACCTAAAACCAAACAGAACTTTCATGAACAGAGCTTCTTTCCAAGAACATCTCATTTGTGGAATACAATATCATGGGAATGCTTCCCTGCCAACTTGAACATGATGTCTTCAAGTCTAATATCAACAAATACTTGTTGAGCCGTCCTTTTAGCTAATCAATCAAATACCCTTTTCACGCATTGTTTCCAATCGCAGAACATTGTTCACCAATCCAATTGACAATAAATAAAAATAAAATAATTTTTTTATATATATATATCAAGGCACAAAGGTCACTCAAGAATAAGGGTTAATGAGTAACCCTTATTCTTGAGTGACCTTTGTGCCTTGATATATATATAAAAAAAATTTATTTAAAAATCTACATTGTTAAATATGGACTTTTAAACCCTCTAAGCATAAAATGACCATAAACGGGTTGACATGCCGTTAAACCAAATCGATCAAGCATCTTCATTATTTGTTTGGATATTTTTTCTTCATACGATTATCTTTATTTTACGGACCCCGCCATAGCTCGGGATTAATGCAAAGATACAATTATCTTTATATACTACTAACAAAAACTACCTGCTCTCCGGGCAGCAATTAATCTAGCTGTAGTCAATGTTCTTTTCATATTAAAAAAATACTTTTCTATTTTTTATTTTTTTTTTTTAATTGAAAAACGTGAGAGGAGGGGGAGGGGGTTATTTATTGTTTTCATTAATGGCAAATGTAATACTTCAGCAACATCATAATCATCGTAAACAATAGCAACCAAATGTTTGAATTTTAAACGTTTTTTTATTAAATTGTAATTAATATTACTACTACTAAGTATATTAATATTAATATGAAGAAAAGTATTACATTTATGTCAGAAAAGTGGAGTACAAAAATAAAAATAAATTGTGCAGAATATTAATTTATTTTGAAGTTTTTATAAAATTATTATTCAAATGAAGCATCTAGGCATTTTGGCAGTGTTCTGTTGGGTATATATAATGTGTTTGAAAATATTTAAATGTAAAATTGAATTAAATAAGCTTAACGTGTTCTAATATAAATATAGTCATGATAAATGAAAAAACTTTTGCATTTATTTATTTAGATGATCATTATCTTCCCTCTCATCACACCCTTATCTCCTCTCTCTCCCTCCCCTAATTTGAGAATTAATAATTTAAAAAAATTTAATATCTAAAAATTGTTAAAATAAATCTCATTTCTTGTGCTTGTTTTTAGGTGGATTAGGTTTGGGCATTTTGGATGCTTGTCTGATGACTGAAGAACTTGCTTATGCCTGTTCGGGTATACAGACGGCCATTGAAGCTAATTCTCTTGGGGTAAGTATGGCAACAAAAAAAAACATTTAACAATTGTGTTGTGAGATTTTTAAGATGAGGATTGATAATTTGGATTATTGTTCTCATCTTGGATCTTATTCTCACAACGTTTCGGCCGATATAACCTCCGACCATATTCAGGTGTGTCTTGTCGAACTCTGAAATCTGTATGGAATTTTGAACAGAACCCTTTATTTGGTCCGTGGGGGTAGCTTGTTCTCATTTCTTCCACCATGGTTATGACTTTTACCTGATTATGACTGATGGAACAGGAAAAGCTACCCCCATTGTTCCATTTGAAATTCTGTACAGATTCCCGAGTTCAACAAGACGCAACTGAAGAAGATCGGAGGTTACATCGGCTGAATTGTTGTAAGAATAACATACAGATGAGAACAGTAGTGTTAATAATCTAAATAACACAATAAATAATGACTTTACATTTTAGGTTAATTAATATTTATAAATTTAAATATTTAATTTCCCACTTCTTGTCATTAAGGTAATAATTCTCAACATTGCGTGTGGCACACTGGTGTGCCGTATGATTCTCTTAAGTGTGCCACAAAATATTGTAATGTGAATGTGTGCTAGTGATACAGTGCTAGTAATCATCATCATGATCTAATTGTGGTGATGTCACGGATCCTCCTGACTCTCATGCCATCTCGCTCTATTCTCAATCACACCTGGTAGGTCTTCATAGATGCATTGTGAGTCTTCTGTTGTTTGATGTAGGTTCTATGCAGTCTACCCACTGAGCCACATCCCTATTTTGGCATCCATAGAAGAACATCGCTGATGATTTCATCCTTATCCCTCCAGCAATGTCTAGCAAATCTGGTTCTTCTCACTCTAATCAGAGCTGAATCTGAGGGAGGTGTCCATGGAGTTGCTCTCTCGTGGGGTGCTGTCTCCAGAAGATGTTAAGAGCAGCTCTTAGCATTTTGGTGTATATACACCATCAATTTTCTTCAATCTTTTGGTGAAAGTCCAAGTGCTACTTTCATATACAAGAACTGATGCAACAATGACTCCAAAGAAGGCACGCTTCATCTTGATAGGAAGACTCAACTGCCACATGGCTTTCATCTTGTGCACTCCTGCCCAGGCCTTGCTGATTCGCACCTTCAGTTCACACTCTGTGGAATTCTTCTTGGCAACTCTACTACCAAGATAGGTAAACTCGTTGACAATTTTTTAGACAAGTCCCACTCAGGGAAGATATTTCCATGTTGGTTCAGAAGAATGTGTTCTGTGTTGCTTGTGTTGACAAATTGCCATTTCTTCAAGAAAGTGCAGTAGGGCTTCTGCCTGTTTAGTTGTGTCAGCAAAAATTGCGATGTCATCAGCGTAGCCTGCATCTGTGATTTTCTCTGCTGGATACCTTCTGCTTCTTGCAGGTACAAATGTCAAACCATTTTCTTTTAACGTGTCAACTGACATACGGAGGATATAGTCAAGGTAAATTATAAATAGATAGTGAGCTCTAGTATCACCCTGAAGAACACCTGCAGTGACTTCAAAAACATTTGGTGTCTCCATTAGGCGATCACACCATAGACTGAGTTCTGCTATACAAGATCATTACTGCATCAACAGTCTCATTTGGAATACCATATGCCAAAAGAATTTTCTTCATCTCCCCTCTGTGTATTGAATCGAAAGCCTTCGAGAAATCCATGAACAACAATATTGTCTTCAGATTTCTTTCTCGTACATCCTCCATAATGTTAAGATTTACACAGATCTTGATCTATTTTTCCTAAAGCTATTTTGATTTCGTCTAAGAAGTTTCTCGATTTCAGGTCGGATTTGGTTCAACAACATGGCATTGTATATTTTAGCAGAAATGGTTGTTAGTTATTGAGGCAATACCCAGGTCTCCTTTTTTGGAGAATGGGAGTATGCAGCCCTTTGTCCATTTATCTATGTACTGTTGATTATATACAGCATTACAGAATTCAAGCAGGATGTCATTGAATTTTCCTGTTTTCCAGGAATTTCGTCCAATCCAGCTGCTTTACCATTTTTTAGTGTCCGTAGAACTGTTTCGATCTCATCTATGATAAAGTTCTCAGTTTTAATATTGAGTTGTCCATCGATGACTTTTTCAATCGGCATAGTATTGACTGTCGGTACTTTTCCCAGAAGATTGTTGAAGTGATTTTTCCATAGTGTAAGCTTTTCTTTCTCACTTGAGGCTTTAAGCTTCGATTTTGTAGAGCTTTATTTACCGTTTTCCATGCCACTGCTGATTGTCTATTTTTCAGTGTAGACTGGATCAGATCAATCTTTCTTTGGACATATGCCTCTTGCTCTTTTTGAAAGGTGTTCATAAGGTCTTTTTGGGCTTCTGACTATTCAACTCAATTAATTACAGTTGGATTGCTCCTCTTCAGTTTGGAGGTCTGTTTTAGGACTTTTCTCTTTTCTGAAACTGCAGCTGTTTCCCAGGATGCTCTCCATTTCCTTTTCAGCTTCAATGGGATGTGTTTCTCTCTGGCTTCTTTGTGAGCTATGACAAGTTGCTCAAATTTGTCGTTTGCAGAGGTTGCCATTTCTTGACGTCCACTGAATCTGTTTCTCAGTGTGACGGCATATTGGTTGCAGATATTTTGTTTGACAATTTTGACCATTCCTATCTTTTTAGAGTACTATTTTCCTTTTTGTTTTTTCTTAGACTAAGATGGATCTTAGCATGGTCTGAAGAGACAGTGATACAGTGCTAGTAATAAATGTTAAAAATAACATAAAAAATAAGAAGCGAGAAAGACTACTCAGCTGAGGAAGAAAGGCCTTGCATATATCAAGCGCTACTGCCCTAGCTTCACCTGCCTTGTCGAGTTTATGATACATGCATTCAGAGATGACCGTTAGGATGTCTGCAGTAGATCGTGCTTGTCTAAATCCATACTGGCGGTCAGAAAGAAGTTTAGCATTAACTAAGTGCCGGACTATCGCTAGATTGATTAAGGATTCAAAGATTTTAGCAAAGATTGGGAGTAGATTGATTGAGCGGTAGTTCTGAGGATCAGTTCTATTCCCAGAATTCTTGTAGACTGGTACCACAGAGGCAATTTTCCAGTCATCAGGGAAACAAGATTCAGCTAGGTATATATTGTAGAGTTTGGGAATTTGGAGAGGGGGTGGTTTTATGAGTCCAAAGTTGAGTTAGAGGCGAAACGCTGGGCAAGTAGTTCAGCCTTATCAGTTGCCGTGCAAACGACATCATTGTGGTTTGATAGTGGGGGAATCGTTGATTGACCATTGTTCACTACACTATTGTAGATTTTCCAGAAATCGCGAGTACCTAGTTTCTGTGACTGAATGCGTTTTTTTTGTTAACTCAGTATACCTTCTCTTTGCTTCGCCTATCACGGCCTTACAATTATTTCTTGACTCATGGCTGACTTATGGCGGCCGAATTTACAGAATACTTGCTGCCTCTCAGCAATGGCAGCTGCACATTCCGAGGTGAGCCCTTGGGGAGAGTGGGGCTTGCTAAAGAATTTTCGCATGGGGACATAGGCTTCAATGCCTGCTTTGACCCATTCAGTTAACTCATTTGCACACTGGTCAGCAGGGAGTGAGAAGGTTTCCCTCCATGGGTCGTCGCTGATGTGATCTCTGATTGACTCAAAATCAGCCTGCTCGTAGTATCTCGTTATTTTGAGCAACAGCTCATCAGCTTTTGGACGACTTTTTAGGGTGATAGGAATCATTAGCACAATGTGATCAGCATTTCCGAGTGGGCTATGAAGTCAATAAAAGGTCTAGAAGTGAGGCTTGCTGGTCTACTCGATCGGGGATGCGGGTCGGGAAATCAACAGTCTGAGAGAGGGAGTGAGCTAAGGAGAAATTATACGTTGGCTGCGTCAGTAAGGCTGGGGAATCCCAACCAGTCACGGTGGTGTGCATTAAAATCCCCAAATACATGTATCTGGGCATGTCAATTGAGAGTGCTCTATCTATGCTTTCAGAGACAGTTTAGCAGGGTACAGTCCTGGGTTGAAGGGGAACGGTATAAGAAATATAAGTAACTGACGCTGTGATGTAAGGTCAATCTAAAGCACATGTAGTCTTGGTCATCCGATTCTAACCTATGTTCTCTAGTCTAGTTTTCCGAACATAAACTCCTAGCCCGTATATATGTTTGTCAGAGTTTTTACGGTAGAGAGGGCGGTAGTCGGTCATGGCAAAGTGGTGAGAGGAGATTGAAGGTTTGTTTCACCAAGTGCTAGGATATCCGGGGAGTTTGTCAGGAGAAAGGTTTCTACGTCGTTGATGTTGGTTCTTTATGAATGTGAGCCTCAGAGGCGAAAGTGTTTTTTGTTTGGGTGTCTGGTTTAGGTTTGATTTGATTTTTTTGTAATGACATGTTTGTTTTGTTATAGAGTGGGTTGGGCAAGGTGGGTGCTTGTTAGGTGCCAATAAGCTCACAACCAGTCCATTAGTTGCAACCTGGTCCATTGGGATTGTGGCCTCGGGAAAGCCCACTGGAGATAATTGCAGGGTCCCTTTCCATGCACGATATGGCACATACAACTACCCACAGTAACTGATGGAGTAGCCATTCTTAGCACTAAGAACAAGAGTTTGGGCTCCTGTCAGTTGGAAACAGCAGCCAGACAAGTTGTCTAACCTGTACCCTCAACTTGTCGGAACAAGAGAGCCCCAGACTGGTCATGTAAGACTTAGTGATGAAAAAACTTTCCCCAAGTTGTCCAAATAGAAAGAAAGAGAAACGGCGTTCATTGTCCTAGTAAGGAAACAAGGCTAGGCACTGGGTGTTTTTGAGACGTCCCAGCGCTGGTACCTCTGTGCCTAGCTAATAGACAAAGAAGGAGTGCAAGGGCCGTGATAGGCAGAACCTATCTACTCCTTAAGCAATTGTAGGTTTGCAAACCGGATATTTTGTTTGAGATTCCAACTCTAGGAAGGTTGTCGATCAGGACTAAGGAGACCTCCCTCCCCAACGGTTTGCTGCCACGGCATAAGTAGTTGGTAGCAAGGTTTTATTATCACAGATTTCCTTCTCTTAGATGGATGGCCTGACAAGGTCTTACGGGTCCAACACACCGAGAGGGGAAAAATAGCCTGCGCCCGTGTACTAGTCGTGTATTTCCAAGTCCCCGCAGGTAAAAAAAATAAAATAAATAAATAAAAAATAAATAAATAAATAAAGGTTTCCATATATATATATATATATATATATATGTAGATAGAATAAGTTTACTGTATACTCCAGAGGGAAAAACAAATATTCTGAAGACTAAAATTCTTGCTTGAGTTTCTGACTTACGAGGGAATTATGTTCCCTGTCATTGTTACCAACGAGATACAAGCTATTTCAGCTAAAGATGGCAGGATTCCAAAATTTTATGGTTCTAATCCTGTTGTTGCTTAGGTCAAGAGGGTGAAACTAGTTTGCTGCTTGAATGATGTGAAGAGAATAAAGTATGTCATTTTATTATGACTTGTCAGTGGTGCATTTAATGCGTACCAACAGATGAAAGAGGAAGAGGAAAAAGAGGACCCTGCCTGAATCAAGTCTTTTTTAAGACGGTTGACCTGCCATCTCCAAAGCCTATGAATTGTTTGCAGCACAGATGCTATGCTTCGGAGAAACGGTAGCGGTCTAAATAGCAGTGTTGCAGAAGCAAAGTACGATTGTTTTGAGGATTGCTAAACAGTAATGGTGCGTGCATTCTTGGCTGCACTTCTACTTTATGTTAAAGTATTTGTTGCGTGCAATCTTCAGTGTATGCTCATTGCCACTGAACCAGTTGCTGAACCATGTCCAAACCATTTTATCGGAGAGCTCTGCTTTGGAAGAGTTGGTCATTGTGGCTGCACAGTCTAATAGGATCACCATGGAAATAATCTGTTATAGGTGCATCAGTGAAGACCACTCAGCCAGAGAATGCAAGAGATGAACATACATGCACTGCTACTTGTTCAACCAGGAGGGGCACATGCATGAGGCTGGGGACAGCCAACATCTAGATTAGATGCTGCCTATCATTCATGTATATGTCAATGGAACACTGCGTTCAGCACTCCTTGACTCTGACTGTTCCCAGACAAGTGTCGAAAAAAGATTGTGTAACACTTGAAGGAAGAAGAGGGTCTCATTGATCACAATAAATGTTGAGACTTGTTCGTGTTGTAGTATTGGGACAGTTTGGATCAATACAGAGGTCAGACACTCTATCAAGGTGGAGCACTGGTAGTGCCTGAGAAGCTGTTATGCTTTGAGTGTGTGGTACTGAAGCCTAATTGACCAACACTAGATGACATGAACCACCACATCGAAGTGGACAAAGAACAAGGAACCACTTAGTTGCAGAATACTGTGTGCCTGATCATATAATGTTTGTGTATGGTTAATTCCATACCTCTAACACAAACTAGGTCCTCCTCCTAAGAGTCTGATCCCATTGATGTCTATTGTTCAACAACAGGTGTGACCAATAATTGATGACCAAGAACTCTACGAACATGTTGACACTTTCATAATTAACGTAAATATGTGCACCAGCAAGTTGAGGGAATGTCACCGACAGGGATCTTTTGAGTAGCAATACACATCGACCAGAAAATGGTTTGGATAATCACAGATTTCAGAGTAGTTCTATTAAAATAGTCATATCTTGAAAACTAAAGCACTTTAGATGCTCAAAATACCATCATTTTGTTAGGAAATGAATATCCTTTCAGGTGCATTCATGAATAATAATATACATTATATATTTTAAAGAGTTTTGAGCAAATAAAGGCCAAAAAATGTTAACGCTATTTTCAGCAATTTACGTCACTTTTTTTTTTACCCCCGCATCTTTTAAAACTCTCGTACCATCCCTCTGTGTGGAATTTCGTCCTGAAATTTGGAAACCAATCAAGGGAAACATCACTTTTAATGTTTGTCGGTGTACGAAGTAAATCGGCTCATTCATTTTTTTGAAATTTAAAAAATAATCCTTCAATACGACATGGGTTGAACATTTTCGAAAAATACATTTTCGGCGCCCAATTAATAAGTAAATCAATCTTTTTACTTTTTTATGCATTAAAATTATAATTGTATATATGTGTTCTCTTTTGGTAGTAATAATATTTCATTACCCTATCCCAAAAAAAAAGGTTTTCTATTTATAGTTTGAAAAACTGACTGTAGTAGTAGTAGTAGTAGTAGCAGTAAGAGTAGCAGCTATAAACACGAGGCGATTTTTGTTTATTTTCATTCTAGAACGAATTTTAAAAATTTGTAAAATATGAATATAGAAAATGTTGTTACATTTTTCGTACCCCAACTAGTAAATAAATTAATCTTTCATCTTTTTTTATGCATTAAAATTATAATTGTACGTTGTTTTGTCTTTCGGTAATAGTAATTTTAAATACCTTATCCGAAAAAATATTGTCCTTTTTTTGAGCGAAAGTCAACAACGGCTACTAGTATTGCTGATATAACAATCAATCAGCAGCAGCTAGTCTGGTAAAGCTTTGTAAAATTTGTTTATAAACTTCTTTTAAAAGTAAGACAAAAATACTTTTTGTGCTTAAAAAAGTCAATCCTATTTAGTTCTTTTATAAAAAAATACTTCAAGAAATACTGGTTTTCACTCAACTTTCGAACTTCTAGTAGTAATGACTTTCTAGTCGCCAATTTAAAAAAATAAAAAAATAAGATTCTACTTTTTTAGGCGATTACGTGTGAACACCTTTAAAGTCTTGGCGAAAAAAAAAATAATAATTTAGAATTTAGAGTGGGGGATCAGTTTCGCATATACATTTAATGTTAAATGATCTCCGATTTCCCGGTCATTCTTGCCTTTTAGTGAAATTTATAAAATAAATAATTACTCTACCACTAACTCTAGGTACGACTAACAAGCCCACCTCCTAAAAATGACTTCTTGAATGTATCGTACCATTAACCTTAAATATGAGTGGCAAGCCACCCCCTAAAAAACTGCCTTAACCCTAACACTAAGTCCGAATGGCAACCTCCATTTAAAACAAAACCCCCTTCCTTATCACTAACACTAAGTCCGAGTGGCAAGCCCTAATCCTACAAAAAGCCCATTAAAACCACACATAATAGTCTAAAAAAAAAGAAAAAAGCAGACTCCCATAAAAAAAACGCACAGGATTTATTTTCCATAGAAAAAAATTGATTAATGCCCTAAAATGCTAGAATGGCCCGGAAATGGTGAATTATTCTACATTAAATATATGTGAAACTAATCCCCCACTCTAAATTCTAAATTAATTTTTTCTTTCTTTCTGCTAAGTTTTCAGGGTGTTCACATAACCTGAAGTTCAAGTGGTAATTTTCCCCCTCCTCCCAAAGACCCTCATAATCGTCTAAAAAAAAAAAACAAAAGAAAGAAAAAACAAACAAAATAAGAAAAACGCACAGGATTTATTTCCCATAGAAAAAATAATTACCTGTCCTAAAACGCTAGAATGGCCTTGAAATGGGGGATTAATTTATATTTAATTAACTGCTTTTTCTTTCTTTCTTCCAAGTTTTTCAGGGTGTTAACATGTAATTGCCTAAATAAAAAAAGTAGAATCTCATATTTTGGGGAGACAAGGGGGTGAGTTAGCGGAATAATGCCAAAGAAATCTTGCAATATATTCATTTTTAAACAGTCCTAGTATTAGATTTTAGTTTCTTGTACATAAAATGTATTACAATTCAACTTTGAGTTTTCTAACTTCTTTCTTTTAATGGATTCATGGTATTTTTAAGGTATTGCAGCATATTTACGTGCACTTAGTGCAGATTACTTGGAAACTATTAATTTCTGGAGATTTTCAGTGGCACATTCTGATTTCTTGTACAAAAATACACTTAGATGATAAATTTCATTGCTTAATCTTGTGTTTTAACCAAGATATAACATTTTTACTGAAAAATTAGTGTAAAAAATGTGACGAATCGTATATGGTCTTAAAGAGGGGAAAATATCCAATTGTGCGAGGCACAAAAATAGTCATAACTTCCTTATTTTTAGTCAGATTTAAAAAATTTAAAAAGATTCTTTCTTAGATCATCGAGCTGTTTCTATATATGCCATTATTGAGATATTTTAAGCAATTAAAATTTTTTCATGTGTATTTGTGGCTTATGTGGTAATTGTTACCAATCAGATTCAATTTCTGCTTTCATTTTATTCAGGTGATGCATAATAATTACCCCCCCCTGTCCTTTTAAATAATACATAGTTAATATTATTGTTGTGAAGTTGTAAATTTACCTAGTCAGTTGCTAGTGTACTTTCACTACTCGCTATACTTAAGGAGAGACTTATATAGTAATCTATTTCTACTTATGCTAATTATGCATATCAATTAGCCAATATCACCACATCTCCCTGAAACGTATAAGCTTTATGCCTCTCGTGCATCTTGCACTTCTTCTAATGATCGTTTCATTTTCGATATTACTTTACTCTTCTCTCTCTCCTTTATTTATTTCTCTGAGAGATCTCAACCTATCTCACACTAAACTATAACCAGGGTCATCCCCTTTCATATTTTGATCCAAATTCAACTCTGAATCCTCATTTTGACTGGCTTGATCTTGCATTGTTTCATTTTTTTCATAGTTAACGGAGCTCTAATTTGTCTTGCCATTAAAGCTGATGGGCTTTCTAATCTTCCTGTGTGTCGTATTGTTCGATAGCTTAAAAGCAGCCTTGGTAGAAAAACTTCTACTTTTTCGTTTTTGCTGAGAACATGCTTTTAGTCCCGTTTTTACGGTCTGCACCATTCTTTCCACCAACCCATTCGATTGAGGGTGATATGGCGGTGTCTTATGCGGTTTACATCCTATTTTTTCCAACCATAAATTAAGACCTTCATCACAAAACTCTGGAGCATTGTCAGATACCAGGGTTTTTGGGATACCCATTCTAGAGAATATGACCGTTCTGTTTTATGGTATAACTTTTCTTGTTCGGCACACAGACTTCAGGCCAGGCTGAAAAAGAGTCTACTAATATTAATAAGAGTCCCACTCCAGAAATGTACGCATGATCCATATGCACACGACTCCATGGCTCTACTTCTCTAGGCCATCGAATGTAAAGTATTGTGTGTAAAATTTCTTAATTCTCTACATTCTTTGCATCTTTTTATATATTCTTCGATATCTCGTGAATATCCCGACCACCATGCTTCTAGTGTTATTCTTTTTTGTGTGGCCGTTACTCCACAGTGTATATCATCATGTTCACTTTTTATCACCAAATTTCTTTGTGTTTCTGAGGGAATTACCAGATCTTCATTACAAATCACTCCATTTTCTATTGTTAATTTATGCCTTATTTCTTTGTAAGGTCTCTCTGCCTTGGAACAATTTCCCCATATATTTTTTCTTATTCTCGATGTTATCCTACTTAATACTGGATCATGTCTAGTTTCCATAGCCATTCTATCTAAAGATAAAACATCAGTCTCTAACCAATGTAAGAATGTATCTTCAAATTCTTCTTTTGTTTTATCTTTTGACTCCTTGTAAAATCGCAACCTTGATAGTGCATCTACGTGTGGAATTGAATTTCCTTTGACATATTCTATATCAAAGTCAAATGCCATTAACTTTATTGCCCACCTTAATATTCTCGATGTTGTGACTTTGGGTAATTCTTTTCTTGGATTGAATATAAATTCCAATGGTCTATGATCACTTCTCAAGAGAAATTTTTTTCCAATTAGAAATTGGTGGTGCACTATACAATGGCCAATGCTTCTTTCTCTATATTTGAATAATTAAATCCAGTGTTCGTTAGTCTTCTTGATAAATACATTATAGTATGTCCTCCTTGTGATAATATTCCAGATATCGAATGTTCATTTGCATCTGTGGTTAACGTAATGTTCTTTTTGGGATGAAAAATTTTTACTACGGGTTTCTTTGCCATGACTAATTTCAATCTCTCAAAAGCTTTTTGTTGTATTTCTGACCAAATAAATTCAACATTCTTTTTTCTTAAATTTGCAAACGGTTCAGTCAGGTCTGTATATTTTGGTAAATCTCGCTTGTAGAAATTGACCAATCCCCAAAAAGATTCAAGTTCTTTTTTGTTTGTAGTTATAGATATTTTTAATATTTTTTCTATTAAAGCTTGATCTGGTGATATACCTTCTTTTGAAATGGAATAGCCTAAAAATGATATATTACTACTATTGTTTACGCATTCTTTTTTCATTTATAGTCATTCCTGCATTTCTTAATTTGTTCAAGACGATGTCGGTTTTCTTTTTTAATTCAATTTCATTATTTTCTCCTATGTAAATATCGTCTTGGTAACAGACCATGTTTTTTATATCTTCTAAAACCTGTTCGATGGCTTTTTGAAATATGTCACTTGCTGTTTTTATTCCATATGGCATTCTTTTCCATTTTAGCAACCCTTATTGGCGTATTTATCGTTGTTACTGTTATTTCATTTTCTCCTCCCGTTTCCTTGTTGTCTGTTAACATTTTAGTTCTTGCACTCGCAGCGAAGCATCTTATCCATGTGTCCACAAAGTCGGGGTCCTCAAGAGACAATTGGGATTCTATCGACGCCGCCATTGTTGTGAAGTTGTAAATTTACCTATTCAGTGGCTAGTGTCCTTTCACTGCTAGCTATACTTAAGGAGAGACTTATATAGTAATCTATTTCTACTTATGCTAATTATGCATATCAATTAGGCAATATCACCACAATTATACATACAAGTTTTAATGACGGCTTCCCATTACCTCAGCACGGGGTCTTCGAGGCAATCCGGATTTTTATGTTGGCCAAGTCGTTGCAGACTTTGACTACCTGATGGATTTTAGTGAGTGATTGACATGGTAGTTTGTGGAAGCCTTGTTAGTGGTGGAGTAAGGCAGTAATGGATTTAACCACATCAAAATGATAAAATTAAAATATGTACAATAATTATGCATGTAGTCCAGTCAAATAAACCTCAATTTTGGTAAAAGGTCAAACTAATTGCAACACAAGGTTTTTTACAGAATGCATTTCTATAAGGTCTCTAATTTAACATACGAAAAGTCTAGAAAAATCTACCCATGCGAAATATGCAAATTTGGCATTTTTTATCAACAGGTGCCCTGTATTTTTCAGTGAACATGTATGCTACTAACCGCACCAAGACATCATTTGAAATTTGTAGATCAAAATTAGGATATGAAATGATGTATATAGAATGCTTCTTTAATCTCACAGCAAAAATTAACCTATATAAAATGTATTTTTGGGTAAATCTTAAGTTTTGAGCCAATTGTTTTCGTTAAAATACACTGTCACGGTTTTCTCTAAAGTAAGTTCATCTGTGGATGGATAATTTGAGTTTGGAGTCATATATTTATTTCATTGTTTGCCTCTCCTAAAGTTGGTACTGCACCGTTCGTGATAGACTGCATCCTTGGCATGTAAATCATTTGCAGAGGATAATCTTTCTAATACTGTATCACTTCACTCATCATTGTGGGATTTACATATTTTGTCTATAGTGTTATCAAATGTTAATGTTTTCACAAGATGATAACCCTGACATATTTGCCTTTCTTGGTTTTTTGATTGATGAACCACAAAAAAGGCAGTAATTCTTGAAATCAAAAGTTCTTGTTTGAGATTGTAACATACAATTAAATGCTGATATCTCGACCCATTCCTTGTTTTTCATCTGCTTTTATAATGTTAGTATTGCACTATCGTTTTCTACAGCTCTTATGAACACGTTGACCTGTGCATATACGAAAACTACTTGCATATTCTCCACATGCTGTGTTGATGCTATCACTTCTTTTTAGGGTAATTGTCACTGTATCCCTAAGATTATTACCATAATACCTTCTTTACAAAGTATGCACATGTCTTTAGTACTTGCATTAGACATTATTAAAATTGTAACAAAAAAAGAAATTGGCAGTAAAAACCAACAGTGTATAATAGACTACAAATTTATTTCAGTAAGTTATTCTAAACTTCCGACCTATGATATATATTCTAAGGAATTCTTTAAATATTGACCAATATGTTTTAGTTTTAACCTCTTCATATTGTTTTAAACAAGTGTTTTTGTGTGTAAAACAATGTTAAAATTTTACTTTGTATCAAAAACCTTTTTTTGTATGTAATAAAACTTTTACGTTGTAAAAATATTTTGGTGCATGGAAAAACAATATGGCCGCCAGCGATTAAAACATTGAATTAAAGTTCGATTCTCAAAACTTTACAAAGTAAATAAGAACTTTATTTGAGGACAAGAAATACATTTAAGACCAGCAATCAATTTTATTGAAAATTTTAGAAAAAAAGGCAAAATGAAAATGAGCTTGTTTACGTTTCTTTGCTTTTTATTGCAAATTGATAATTGTAAAATTTTCATATTTTGCATCGGTAGATTTTTCTAGACTTTTAATATGTTCATATAGACACCTCATAGAAAGGCATTGTGCAAAAAAACCTTGTGTTGCAATTAGTTTGACCTTTTTCATTGACTGGACTAGACTATAATTTTATATGTTGTATATGTTTTAAAAATTTTTTGTTTTTCAGCAAATGCCTGTAATTTTGTCTGGCAATGATGAGCAAAAGAAAAAATACCTTGGCCGAATGACAGAAGAGCCTTTAATGTGTGTAAGTATAAAAAAACTTACTTTTTACTTTGCAAAAGGTTCAATATTTTTGGCAAATGTTTTTTTTCATGTGATTTAATTTTAATTAATTTGTTTCTTCTCTTCTGGCATTAAAAATGAAAAACTTTTTTACAAATTATAAAAGTTTATAAATTCTTAAAGCATCTTAAAACTCGACACATTTTGAAGATGAAATTAGCTAAGAAAAATATTCTTAATTATTTTTTATGTAAAGCATCTAAATATTTAAAACCTCAATATTTTTATCTGAATTTTTAGGTTGGGGAGATTTCATTATTTGTATTTTTATTCAAACTTTTATACTCCACAACTGCTAATTTTTTTTTTTTTACTCCGTTTTGGTCGATGTGACATCCAGCCTTTGTTGGGTTTATTGTTCATACGTATTTGTTTCTCTCCTCTTCAATGTTGAGTTTTTTGTTGTGTGTATTTTAAGGTTTCCGTCTTAAACATCATAGATTGGTTATTTTGATGTTAATACATGAACAGTCACATGTAACATAACATGGACATTTTCATGAGATTTCTTTTTCTTAAATGTAAATGCAACATCCAAGAACGGGTGCTTAAAGTATTTAAAAGGTCAAATGATTATACGTCGAACAAAAAGTCTTATTGTCTGCTTATTTCTCCAATCAGAAATCAAAAACAGCACTCTACAGTTTTGCCTTAATGTGAGCCTAGATCAATGAAGATAAGACAATAAAAATGAGTTTATTTTTCTATTGCGTTGTTTGAGTGATTATTTCATCTCATACAGACAACCACTATTCAATAATCTTAATTTGTATGAGCATCATTTTGATGCTGACCATGAATATTGTCTGACTTTCACGGGGCAAGGATGAAGCTGTTCTATTAATTCCTTTTTTTAGAAGCTTGTATTTTGTGATGACACTTACTGGATTTAAAGCGCCAGCGATGTCTTGTTTGTCAAGCGGACATTTGCAAGAGAGAAAAAGCGCATGTCCAGAGTTGTAGGTTTTTGTAGGTATTTATATTTTGCATGTATGGACACTATCAATTTTAAAAGATGAGATGTTGTATCTCATCTTTTAAAATTGATAGTGTCCATACATGCAAAATATAAATACCTACAAAAACCTACAACTCTGGACATGCGCTTTTTCTCTCTTGCAAATGTCCGCTTGACAAACAAGACAAACAATGAGAGCGAAAGAAAAATGAGATGAACGTGAACGGATAAGAAAAAGATTCATGCAGTTGGGAGACTATTTTGTTAGTGTTATTCCGGTGGTGTCCGAACAAGATTTTCTGCCACAAAGGATTTCTCAGTTTTTTTATATATTTTCATAAAGGAAACTTTAACAACTATTTCAATGTTAACTCTATTTAATTCATCTTGACTAATGGATTTCCATTCCCTTAACTAGAAGTTGATTCTGGCTAGACCATCGTCACAAGGAAGGTCTAAGTGTTCTTAATTATCCAAACCTTACATTACATGATTTTATCTGCTTTATGCTCTATTATAATTTGAACACTAATACTCTTGGAGAAAACATTAACTGCAGTCGGAGGATTTGCTGAAAGTATAACGATTGTTCTACGGACGAACCTGTTAGGCTGGTACGATCATGTGGAGCATTTATCCTCCTGGATAAACCGTTGCAGAAGCATGTATGCGTTGGATCGCAAGAAGTTTGGCCGAGCAAGGAAAACTTGAAAGCGAGTGATTAGACAAGATCGTACAATGTAGAATTTGGAGACAGTTGAATTGCTGAACCGTGAGAACTGTGCAAGCTTGCGAAATCAAAAAAACATCTGAACTCGTAGACAAGGGAAAAGGGGCGTTAAATGAATAGAAGAATACATTACTTTCTTTTTGAATCTGGAGAAATACATTTGTTATAATGTCTGTTAAATTCTTCTTTTTTTATTTCTTGCTGACAGGCATATTGCGTAACCGAACCTGGTGCTGGATCCGATGTGGCTGGAATCAAAACACGGGCTGTGAAAAAGGGGGACGATTATGTGATCAATGGACAGAAAATGTGGATTACAAATGGAGGTGTGGCTAATTGGTATTTTCTTCTGGCTAGATCAGACCCCGACCCGAAATGTTCAGCAGGAAAAGCTTTCACTGGTTTTATAGTTGATGCTGATACACCTGGAATTACGGTTGGTAGAAAAGTGAGTATTAAACTCCCTTAAAAATCGGAAATAGAATTAATAAAGAACAAAAGGATAAATGACATTAATGTATACCCGGCATCTCTCAAGCATGGTCCTGGTGACAAAAACATGAAAGGAAATGTTCAAAATTAACGGGTGGATTTTCAGTTCAAATATGTTATGATTCTATCACTGGAGATTTGGTATCTGTCTGTCTGAAGCCAAAACTATACTATTATTTGTATTGATTGTATTCTGGGAAAATTGCCGACTTGGTTTTCACTTTTAAAAGCCACTCAGACTCCATGCTCCAATGAGATTCAAACTCATGACCCCTGATTTCAGAGACCCGTGCTCTGAACCACTGAGCTATAGAGGCAGGCATGACTTTTACATGTTCGTTTACATCGATGAGTATTTTAAAGACTTCATTCTGCCCACAGCAAAATGGCTGCCATTGTTAATCGATTACTAATGGAGATTGCGTATCTGTGTTCCTAAAGCCAAAACTATACTGTTACTTTTATTCATACTATTTTTCAGGGGTGATAGTATAATATTTGTTCTGTTGTCATACCATCCTTCCAGGCATTAACTCCTCTTTTGGGGGGTTAGTGTGCGTCAACAACAAATTGTCACAATTATGAATACATTAGCAAACTCAACACTTACATTATATATACTAGAAAAAATATGCGATCAGAGGGAGCATATTATTGCCTAATAATGGCAAGCACACATTTCATTGTGCACAAAGGTTTTTGACTCTTCAGGTCTGCTTAATTTGCCAATTCTCTTGATTATTAATATTATATTAAGATTAGGTATCCCAAACCGGGCTGATTCCCTGGCAAAATATGTTTTTAAAAAAAAGTGAAATTCCCTACAATTACCACCTGCGATATCTCGTTTATTTTTGGAGTTATTTAGATAAAATTTGGATGTAACCAAAATTTCATCTTTTCTCTTTATCCAGATACAATTCTTTCTCTTGTCTCATTAATAGTTTTTTTTTGCAAACCACTTCAAGTTAGGTCACTATTCTCAGTGATGGACGTTTTATTTTTTTATGTGAAAAAAATTTGTTTTTCAAATTTGTTGCGTGCGAAATTGTGTGTCACTATGCATATGAAAATAGTTCCATCTGAAAGAAAAAAGGACACGTTAATCTGGTGGGCTTAACATAGGGTTTTAAGTTGCATTTCATAAAAAAAATCCAAGTTGAAAACTTTAGTGAATAAAATCCTAAAGAAATTCAATGTAAAAAAAAATTCCGAAATTTACACCATTTTTAGAGAAATATCCCATCTTTAATAATCTGTTGGTGTCATATTATACTATGTCCATAACTCTAGATGCGCCACGTATAAAACTGGAGGTACGTCCGCGCAAATGACAAATCTTCAATCATCTATGAGCTCTGCACATCAAGACTGCCATTGAAAAATCGAAAACATCAACAAAACAACTGATGTTGATGGATATATCAAAGATCCATTATTTTTTTTGTAATCTTAAAACTAAAACTTCAACATAACGTGTATTGAACATTTAAAAAAAAATATTTTTCGTACCCCAATAAATAAGTCTTTTAATTTTTTTTATTCATTAAAATTATAATTGTATGTTGTTTTGTCTTTCGGTAGTAGTAATTTTGAATTATCCTATCCGAAAAATTATTGCCCCTTTTTGAGTGAAAGTCCACAATTTAACTAGTGTTGCTGATATAGCAATCAATCAGCAGCAGCTAGTTTAAACAGTAAATTTCATTTATGGAGTTTTTTACAGAAAAAAAAAGACAAAAAAGACATACTTTGTGCTTTAAAAAGTCAATGCTTTGTGTTTTTTTATAAAAAAAATACTTCACGAAATACTGGTTGTCAAATATATTCAACTTTCAAACTTTAATTCTAATAATAATGATAAATAATAATAATCATTTGGCAATTAAAAAATAAATAAGATTCTACTTTTTTAAGCGATTACGTGTGAACACCCTAAAAGTCTTGGCGGAAAAACTACAAAAAATCATTTAGAATTTAGAAGGGGAATTAGTTTCGCACATAAATTCAACCCAAAACGACCCCCCCCCCGTTCCCGGCCATTCTTACCCTTTAGTGCAATTTAAAAAATATTTTTTCAAGCTGAAAACTTGATATAAAATAAATAATTACTCTACCACTAACTCTAGGTTCGAGTGACAAGCCCACCTCCTAAAAATGCCTTCTCTTGAATGTGTCGTACCATTAACCTTAAATCTGAGTGACAAGCCACCCCCTAAAAAAAACTCTGTTAACAGTGGACTACGTAATATAGTAAACTAGTTTACTATTATGATGGCCACACCTTAACCCTAAGTCCGAATGGCAACCTCCATCCAAAACAAAACCCCTTCTTTAATCTTATCACTAACCCTAAGTCCGAGTGTGGCAAGCCCCCATCCTACAAAAAGCCCATTAAAACCAGACATAATCATCAAGAAAAAAAAAAGCAAGAAAAACGCACAGGAATTCTTTTTTTAAGATTTGCTTGAAAAAAAAAGAAAAAAAACTTTTTATTTAGAAGTTTTAGACTTCTAAATTTTTCTGTGAATCTTTTTTTTAGCGAGTTGAAACTGCATGAATTCACTCAAGTTAAAATATATCTGTGACAAAAAGTATTGATATTGTAGAGAAGACAAGTATTTTTTTGAATTTCTCATCCAAAAATGAGTAAACTTGCAAAGTTTCAAGCTTGTACCTCCAATGGATACTTTTTTTACAGCAAGTTCAGCAGCGTATACTTTTTACTATTTTTTTTTTTTGCCCTATTATCAAATTGTGTTTCCGTCTGTTTTTACAATATCCAAATGAGTTTTTTTTTTATTGATTTACTATTAAAAGAATAATTTAGCTTGGTCTCTAATGTGCTATGAATTATATTAAGAAGATTCAATGCGTTAACTGTTGAACTGAAACTTATATGAACAGTCAAAGTTGCCCTTCCGTGTAATCTTTGCGCTTTTTTCGGAGGGGGGGGGGGGTAATGGGATTTTGCCCAATGTTTAGGCTGATTTGATCTGATAATTATTGCTTCCATTAATCTTAATTTTCATTTAGCACAAGATGACATTACATTTGTAAGGATTTTTCATCTGTTTGAAGCATGCATTTTCAGTTATACACTGTTAAAATTAGCTTTGCAACCAATAGCACACAAGACGACAAATTTTGTAATTTCCGACAAACTTTGAATGGTCATAACTTGGTGACTAATTGGGCTACCAAAATAAATTTGGTACCATTGTTTATGTTTTGTAAAAATCTGTGTCTACATTAAAAGTTTTAAGATATAACAAAAATAAAATTTTGGTTTGGGATACCTACTTAATACTGTGTTTGAGCAAAAAAATGCTACATTTTAAAGATTTTTCATATCATGAATAAAAATTTTTTTTTTTAATTTACTCTATTTGCCAACATGTTTAGATATCTTCCCCCTCCCTCAAAATGCCTTAAAATATAACCTTGTATTTTCTGTGCAAAATTGAGGCTTCTTGTCTAATTGTTTTTCGTTGTCACTTTATTATCATAGTTATGATTTTTGTTGTAGAACTCTGTTATACAACAAAATGCTGATGTGTCAAGTAGAGAAGAACTTAATTTTATGTTTGGTTAGTTTTAGTGTTTTACGGCATCTCAACCATTGTTAGGTTATTTTAAAAAGTTTTCTATACATAGGATTTATAGATTAATTTGTTTTCTCAGCGGATATTTTGCAAATAGTCTGCAAATACCCAATGATGGAGGGATGTTTGAATGGTATCCGTTCGCTGTGATAGAAAGTCAATCTTACTTCAAAGATAAATAAATAAATGACAGCAGATGACATTGAAGTTTACATAGAAATACCTTTTATTTAGGCTTTGTTGAAAAGTAGTTTGGTTTGGTTGTTTTGTTTTACGACATATCAACCCTTTTCAGGTTATTTAATGCCGAATGCAGTCATTTTGGTGAAAGTTTTTATGCTTCAAGTTGTTTATATCTTCAAATATTTATTCATGGTGCCTAGTTTGGTTGTCCCGCTTTACGGCACATCAACCCCTTTCAGGCCACTCAATGCCGAATGCAGTCATCCTGGTGAAAGTTTTTATGCTTCAAGTTCCTCACACGTTCAAATATTTATTGATGGTGTTTGGTTTGGTTGTTAAAGTATATTTGTTTTCTTCTCTTTTTTGTTTCTTTCTCCTTTTAATATCTGTTTCTATTTAACCCATAGTTGGGACCCTAACAGGTACTACCACTCCGGGTCAGGGTGGACCTGGGAGCAATGGTAATTAAGAGGAGGCTCCACATTCCCCAAAGTCCGTAAGCCGGATCTCACCATCGGATGTAGTTTAAGGTCATATCCAGGACCGGGAGTAGGGTAGGAAAAATAAAATAAAAAAGGGGAGGGAGAAAAGGAGAGGGGCTGTTGTTTTTGTTTTTGGTTTTGTAGAACATAATTAAGTTTTACAAAAAAAAAGAAAACAAAAAACGTCAATGTAGGTGAATTTCGTCTCAGGGAGCTACAGGGCAGTCTGATCAGGTATCACCAGGAAAAGTAGTTAAGAGTCGATCTTAACAAAGGATATCATGCACCTTGGTAGATTTATCATGTCGTTGGTGAGTTGATAAAGCCAACGACATACGTCTTGCTGATATGATGTCTTAACTCCAACTGGTTAGGTGATAACAACCACTTGTGTGGGTGCTGTTAGAAATAGTCCAACAAATTCCTGTATTCCTATGCCAGACCTCTAGTGGGCCAATTACTCCAATGGTACACCTGTCTATTTACAACAAAGAAAAAAGTACATAAAAATATGTGACTGCTACAGAACCATAGATGGTATCCTGGCAAGTACTACAATTTCAGATGAGAGTAAATCTGATCGTAATGGTAACAAAGGGGTTACTCCACATTCCCAAAAGCTCTCAATTTGGAGCCTCGCCATCGGATTTAGTTTTGTTTCATACCAGATCAGATGTTGTGTAATGGTTACTGGGGTGTGGATAGAGAGCAAGGCATGTCCAACTTCCATCAGATTTGTTGATTTGGTTGTCTTGTTTTAACACATATTAACAATTTTAGGATTATTTAATATCAATCAGTCCTTTATTACGAAAGTCATTTTGGTTGGTTGATTGTTGGGTTTCACGGCATCTCAACCTTTATTAAGTCATGTTATGCTTAAACCTTGTGTAAGTTCTTTATACGTTTGGTTTGTAGATTAATTCGTTTTGTATGAAAATATTTTGCAAATAAATAATCTTATAGATTCTATTCAACACATAAATGAAACTCTCTCAAAGCTACTACCATTCCGTGTAACAAGTAAGGAGTGACCCCACAAACCCCAAAGCTACTACCATTCCATGTGACAATTAAGGGGTGACCTCATAAACTCCAAAGCTACTACCATTCCATGTGACAAGTAAGGAGTGACCAACAAACCCCTCAGCTACTACCATTCCATGTTACAAGTAAAGGGTGACCCCGCAAATCCCAAAGCTACTATCATTCCATGTGACAATTAAGGGGTGACCTCATAAACTCCAAAGCTACTACCATTCCATGTAACAAGTAAGGAGTGACCCCACAAACCCCAAAGCTACTACCATTCCATGTGACAATTAAGGGGTGACCTCATAAACTCCAAAGCTACTACCATTCCATGTGACAATTAAGGGGTGACCTCATAAACTCCAAAGCTACTACCATTCCATGTGACAAGTAAGGAGTGCCCAACAAACCCCTCAGCTACTACCATTCCATGTTACAAGTAAAGGGTGACCCCGCAAATCCCAAAGCTACTATCATTCCATGTGACAAGTAAGGAGTGACCAACAAACCCCTCAGCTACTACCATTCCATGTTACAAGTAAAGGGTGACTCCACAAAGCTACTAGCATTCCATGTGACAATTAAGGGGTGACTCCACAAACCCAAAAGCTACTAGCATTCCATGTGACAATTAAGGGGTGACCCCACAAACCCAAAAGCTAATAGAATTCCATGTGACAATTAAGGGGTGACCCCATAAACTCCAAAGCTACTACCATTCCATGTGACAAGTAAAGGGTGACCCCACAAACCTCAAAGCTCTCAATTTGGAGCCTCACCACCGGATGCAGTTTATTGTCATGTCTATAATATCATGGTCCATTAATTTTTAATTCTATATTTTCCACTTCTAGGAATGGAATATGGGTCAACGGGCATCGGACACTAGAGGTATCACTTTTGAAGATGTTGTTGTTCCAGCAAAAGTAAGTTCATCTCTTGTTTTGGCTCGTTTAATTCAAATATATTTGATTTGATTTTATCCCATGATTAATCATTAATATTTTTTCAAAAATAAACTTTACCTTTGTGTTTTTAAATCTCTACATAGTAAAAGATTCTAACTTTTTCTATTTCTTTCTTTTTTTAATTTTCAGAATGTTCTTGCTGTAGAAGGAGTAGGCTTTAAAATTGCAATGGGTGCTTTTGACAAAACACGTCCTCCTGTGAGTTCATTTTAACATTTTCTTTTTATAATTGAAACAAGTTAAACAAACTTTTAACCCAATATGTCTAATATGTAATGTCAGCAAGGCCTTGTTTCTGAGTATCCAGTGTATCTCCTATCATTGGTGTTGGAGGGCATGATGGGGTTTCTGATGTCTAATAAGCTTATCCCCACTCTGAAGAGCCGATTGCAGTCATGACACATTGTAGATGCAGGATGGGTTTCTGTAGCTCGACCCCCACCGCTTCTGCATTCTTCGGTCTTGAAAACATTTTGTTCCTATTTTAATGGCCGTTTGTTGTTTGGCTGTTATTTTTCGGGAATTGGGATCTTTATGTTTAGGTAAATATACATTTTAATCTGAGTTTATATCACACTAACACGAGCAAGCGCCCCCAGCATTGATCAAAAATGAATGAGGATGCTTGTATACTCCTGCCCCAGTCTGTAAACCTATACTACCATTTTTTTCTATCTTTTAATTTCTATAATTTAAAAAAAAAATTAAGTAAAATGTTGTTTGTGCTGTTTATGGATGTCTGACACAAACTTGGTTATGAGAAAGCAAATATTTGGTTTCTTTTTTTTCCCTCCATTGTAATAGGTAGCAGCAGGGGCTTGTGGATTAGCGCAAAGGGCCTTGGATGAAGCAACAAAATATTCCTTTGAAAGAAAAACCATGGGTAAACCAATTTGTACAGTAAGTTTTCTCTTTTCTTCATTACAAAACAATTAAGAACGCGAGGATAATTTTGGTTATTCCACCCAACATCTGCATTATCCATGATATGTGAACGCTCAACACAAGAAAAGACAAGCTAGAAAAAAAACACATATAGGAAACCTTTTCAATGGCAAAAACTGAAAAACTGTGCTTAGATCAAGAAAGATTTTAATTTTGAATCAAGTCTTAAAATGATGAAAAAAATTTCCAAGTTGTCTTGTGTAACTCTGGTTTAATTATCATCATTGAATTTGATTAAAATCAGAAGTAAAAAGACTTTAAGTGTGTTAATTTCATGCTCTTTCATTGAAAAGATGAATATTGTTTGTAGCTCTTATAACCTAACCCAATAATAATTACTATAACCGACATAAATAATTTTAAAGGAAATACGGCTGGGAAATAAGTCAAAAACAATTTATTTTGCTTTACCCACTCATTTGTGACATATTTGCATTTTAAACAAATTAAATATTTATATATAAGTTTAAAGTTCCGTAAATATCGGATCTGTGGAAACTAGCCATTTTTGTTTGTTATTGACTAAACAAAAATAGCGACTTTCCTCAGATCCGATATTTACGGAACTTTAAACTTATATTTAATTTTTAATGCAAATAGGTCAGAAATGAGTAGGTAAAGCAAAATTGATTTTGACTCATTTCCTAACTTAAAATAATTTGTCTGTAATAGTAATGATTACCGCCTAACCCAATTTAGTTGAAAAAAAAAAGCAGTCAAAATGGTTGAAGCAATTGCACATGAAAGAAATTCCAGAATGAAGCAATTAATTTTACCTATTTAATTGAGATATGTCTTCTTAACCGCCGACTGTCCATTTGCTTGTCTCTTCTATTTCATTTAATCTCTCTCTTTGCTTCATTTGTTTACAGATTTCAGTGCATGGAATCATGAATATTCTTTTCTTTTCTTTTTGATCATAGCATCAGGCTGTAGCATTTATGTTGGCTGACATGGCGATCGGTGTTGAGTCTGCCCGTCTCGCAATGTATAAATCTGCTTGGGAGATTGATGCAGGTAAAAGGAACACCTACTTTGCATCAATTGCCAAATGTTTGGCAGGTGATGTTGCAAATAAATGTGCAGCTGATGCTGTCCAGGTAAGCAGATTTTCTTTTTCCCCATCTCTTATTTCTTGGATTTCAAATTTCTCTAAACTCCCGAACATTAAGTGAATGTTATAAACTAATTGTTAAATTCATAAGGACATACAGAATAGGACAAAAGTTCTTAAAAAAAAAAAGTGTCCATCTTTTATAAAAAAATTAATTGTTAAAATTTTTGTACAAATCCAGAATAATCATCTACAAATTTAACGGAGATTACCGAGTTTCGCTGATAAATTACAGAATTTGCCAAGACATGCAGACAATAAATTGTGGATACAAATATTTGGAAAATCCGATCTTTTTTTAGTTTACTTTCGCAAATTTTCTGATTTGTACGCATTTTCAGATAAAGAACATCACTCGCCTTCTATTTCGACAAAATTTCTTCCTACTCCTTCTTTACCTTCTATTTCATCAATATGCCGAATTCTATTTCATCAATATGCCTAATTCTATTTCATCAATATGCCGAATTCTATTTCATCAATATGCCGAATTCTATTTCATCAATATGCCGAATTCTATTTCATCAATATGCCGAATTCTATTTCATCAATATGCCTAATTCTACTTTATAGGCATCTACTCTCCATTTGCATTCCCCCCCCCCCCCGTCCTTCCACAAAAAAAAAAGTGGAAAAAAAACAACCAATTAAAAGCATTATCTTCTAGGTAATCAAGAAAAAAATACGCAATAAATTGTTTGCAAAAAAAAAACCATCTGTTCTGTTCGCTGCATGTTTGGGTAGTAAACTGCATGTACATATTCTTAAAGAGAATTATAATTAGACTTAAAATTTAAATGCGTAATGTTAAGTTCCGCCTCACCAGGCCGTTGAACACTGTTTATGATAGCCTTCCAGATATGTCCTCTGGCATAGATATAAATAAAACTGTACAACAAATGCTTTGCTGAATCTTGCTTCCCTGATAGCTGGAAAATTGACTCGGTGGTACCAGCGATATTCCACCATCTCATTAATGTTAAACTACTTTCTGACCATCATTATGGATTTAGGCAAGCACGTTCTACAGAAGATATCGTAACAGTCATCTCTGAACGCATGTACCATACACTGGACAAGGCAGGTGAAACTGTAAGAATAAAGGATTTGTTATCCCCTATTCTTAATTTAACGAAACAAACTGAATTAATGAAACAAACAAAACCTTTTTTACAACAACAACAAACGAAAGGGGTTTATTCATATATTTGAGGTTACCTATACCGTTTGGTATAGGTAGAAAGAAACTTAGGACAGTGTCCGTAAGAAGAAGTTAAAATATCTTCAGGCGAAGATAGCAAGTGCCGTGAGAGTCCAGTGGACGAGGAGGTAGGGCAGAGGCTGAGGCAATCCGCACTGGTTGGTGCCAGGGTACCGTCTGATGATTGTCCGCATATCCTAAGGGAACTCAAGTAGTCCCTTAGGGAACTAATGATATCAATGCGCCCTGCGAGCTGATTGGCCAAACCAGCTCACAGAGACACTGATATGCATTACAAAGTAAATCTATGACTGCTACATCACCCCCTGCTTAAGCTGAAAGCTGACAGGAAGAAAATGGAAATGTAGCAGTGGAAAAGAACAAAAATACAAAATTTGTCAATTCAGAATTTTTAAAAGTTTTTTGCTTTGCAGGGAAAAGGTTTGTCTTTTCTGCAAAAAGTATTTTTGAAAAGATTTTTTTTTTTATTATTGCTTTTGGGTTTTCTGCAAGTATTATCAGGAAAAATGTTTTTCTTTTTTGTGAAAAGTTTTTTTTTCTTTTTTTTCTTTCTTTTAAATGTTTGTATTTTTGTGAAAAATATGTTTTGGAAAAAGTTTGTCTGCTCTTTGAAAAGTTTGTTTGTTTTTTTTTTGTTTTTTTTAAGTGTTTTTTCTGTGAAAAGTAGCTTTTCGGAAAAACAGTAATTTTATAATAGAGTACAAAAATTAAAAAAAGCTAATTCTAATATATATAGTTTTACAGTGTTTTGGACCAATGTACTCGCCGACCACTATGTGTGGTGGTGACATAATTGTCTTTAGGTGTTTCCAACAGTGCAGGTGTAGTTACAGCTGTTTGATGCACAGTAGGAGGAATATGGGGCTCAGGTGTTTCTGTGTTTAGAAAGGCTCTTTTCACCCTGTCAATGGATACAGTGTCTTTTTTGCCACCAATGTCCAGGGTGAAAAGTTTGTCAGTGCATGAAAGCACGTGATAAGGACCAGTATAAGGAGGAGTAAGAGGGGCTTTCACAGAGTCTTTTCTAACAAAAACATGAGTCCATGACGAAATGTCTTTCGGGACCGAAGATTTAATGGTCTGTTGCCTAGGGTGCATAAGTGGGAGCTCATTAAAGTAAGCTTGCAGTCTGATTATGTACAGAGCTGTATCTGTTGCCGTTAAATCTATCGGGTTCAGCATCTGACCCAGCAACGATAGAGGTAGTCCATAAACAAGTTCGGCTGTAGAGTATCCGAGGTCCTCTTTGATCGCAGCATGACAACCAAGAAGGACAATAGGTACATACTCGCTCCATCGCTGCTGGTCAGGATAAGCACGCAACGCGGCTTTCAATTGACGATGGAAGCATCCTATCATTCTGTTAGAAGCTGGATTATATCTAGTAGTACAGATACGTTTAATCTTTAAGATCTTGGAAAGTTCCTGCAATAGGTGGGATTCAAACTGTCCACCCCGGTCGGTGATAATAGTTGTGGGAACTCCGTAACGCGATATCCAGCCCGATATAAGGGCTCGCGCTACAGATTCAGCCGAAATGTCTTTTAGGGGAATGGCTTCCAGCCATCGTGTAAAGCAGTCTATACAGGTCAGGAGATAAGTAAATCCCTGACTGGCCATGGTCCAACCAAATCAATGTGAATCTGGCTGAACCGAGCGTCTGGAGTGCTGAATGTTCCAAGCGGTGCACGGATATGCTTGTGCACCTTTGACTTTTGGCAGGATACGCAGGAACGTGTCCAGGCAGTGATGTCACGTCTCATATTCGGCCAGAAAAATCTAGCCGAAATCAGCTTCACTGTGGCTCTGAGTCCGGTGTGTGCCAAGTTGTGAAGAGTATCAAAGACAACCCTACGATGAGTCAATGGAACTAAAGGGCGAGGTGAATCTGTTAAGGTGTCACAAATGATCTGCGTGTCCGAAGTGGGCACGGGCAGGTATGTTAATTTGCAAGTTGCAAACGCAGATGACGACAGATCCAGAGTGTCCAGACGTGGCTGGTCTAAAGCCATCTGTTGTATATCGATGTCCGAAGGTGAAGACAGAGAATTTATAGGAAGGCGGGACAAGGCGTCTGCCGCAGCATTCTGCATAAGTCGATGGTGATCAGTGTAGATCACGAATTGACGGCCCTCGAGTGAATGCTAAAAGTGTTTCACTGTGAGGTACATTGCCAGTAGTTCACGGCCAAACGTGCTGTAACGTTGTTCTGCCGGTTTCAGTTGTTTCAAAAAGTATTCGAGAGGTTGTAGTTGACCTTGGTGCTGCTGTTACAACACTGCATCTACAGCTGTGCCCGATGCGTCAACGACCAGTGAAAACTGAGCATCGGACACAGGATGTGCAAGCAAGGATGTTGTCGCTAGTTTTTCCTTCACTTCAGTGAAAGTTTTCACCTGAATATCATTCAGTGAAATCTGCTCATTTTTCTTCTTCCTGTTACGTAACAGGTCGGAAAGAGGAGATAGGAGATCTGCAAGTGTCTGTAATAGTTTAGCAGACCAAGGAAATGCCTTAGTTGGTGAAATGGGTGGTTGAAGGTCTTGCAGAGCTTCAACCTTTTCAGGCAAGGGAGATGAACGGAAAGTTCCGTATAAGCGTCTATTAGCCGTCGTCTGCGCATGTCCACTAAGAGATTAAAGTGGTGCAGAAAATCCGAGCCCAGAATGGTGTAGGTAAATCGGCTACTGTAAAGACCCACGTAAAGTCTCTGCGCAATTCCAAGTCCAAAGAACGAGAAATTTGACCGTACGTGAGAATAGGAGTGATTTACGGCTTGCAGTGAAATGGGCGACACTGGTGGCTTCTCGGTGAGGAGTTTCAGTGGCCAAATACTGTAGGCGGCTCCCAGGTCAACCAAGCAATGTGCATGGGAGATGGAGTCCGTAAGAAAGAGTGCACGATTGTGTAGCTTCAGTGAAGACTGTGTCGTGCTTAGGTCTCCAGATATTAGTTTCCCTGGTTCATAAATGAACAGGGGGTTTTGCACTGACGTGCATGAGTGTCAAAACGCCTGTGGCAGTAACACAGCTCACTTGTTAGAGTGGCGACGACGTGGAGATGAGGAGGGGGTCTGGAGTCGGCACATATGCAGCTGTGGCTTCGTCCTGCTCATTTTTCTCACCACATTGGTGAGACTTTCTATGGCGTTCACTATAGCCGTACCAATTAGTGGTTATGTAACATCCATTATAGGAGACAGGTAGTGACTACGTCGAGTGCTGAGAAAGAGAAAAAGGAATTGAATTTTTGACAGACATTTGGTCGTTCACATGCGCGTTGGACTGTTGTTGGTGAAAAAAACGGAGAGAATAATTCAGCATCCCGTTTGAACTCAGTGGTAGAGCATTCTTTCAACTCTGCGTAGTGAACCGAATACATTTCATTTCAGTTTATTAACTCTTCATTACAAGCTATTTCAGCAATTTTGTGCTGTTTATTTGTGACATAATGGCGGACGCAAAGTTCGACCTAAAACTCATCCCTGAGTTTGACGGATCTACGTCTGTGGTGGACTAGGTTGAGAGAATGGAGTTAACCTGTTGCTTGTGTGGGGTCAAGCAGGTCGAGTTGGTCATTCCCCTTCGACTAACGGGAGGCGCTCTGGATGTTTACCAGCAGCTAAGCAAGAATGATAAGGCCAATGTCGAGCAGACGAAGGCTGCGCTTTACAAAGCTTTTGTGATGGACCCCTGCACAGCATACAAATGTTTTACTACCCAGAAACTATTAGCAGACGAGACAGTGGATGTCTTCTTTGCTGCATTGAAAAAGCTAGCTGTTCTGTTTGGAAGGTTGCCTTAACAGACTTTCGTGTGCGCATTTGTGACCAGACTCCCCGTTCGAGTGAAGCAACTCCTGAGGGCATCCATAAGCATAAAAACAACACCGATAGAATAGTTACTTGAGCGCGCCCGAGCGATCATCAGAGATGAAGCAGAACTTGAGGAGCATATCGTAATGGCCATGCAGTCGGCCCAGAGTGTGCTTACAAATCCGCAGAGGACAAACTCATGTGCTGAAGTAAATTGTTTCCGCTGTGGGCGGAATGGTCACATTGCAAAGAATTGCATGGATAGAAGACGGGGACCCATATGGTGCTTACAGTGTGGCAGGATCAGACACATGGCCTCAAACTGTTCGAGGAAACGAGTCAAGAGACAAGATGTCAGCGCCTCTCTGCTCCCCGAACAAGATGTAAACGAGGTGCAACCAATAATCAGAGTACATGTTAACCAAACGTCTTGCTCAGCGCTTCTTTATTTAGGCTGCTCCGTACCATAGTGAGCGCAAGGTTATGCCGCAACTGGAGCAAGAAGAGCATTAAAATAACAATGATAAATGGTGAGACACAGGCATGTTGTGGAGTAGCATTAGTAAAGATTTGCATAGACTTTGGTGTATCCGCTGAGGTTGATGTCCTCGTGACACGTAAAACCATACTGGGCTTTGACCTACTGCTCGGATATGATGCTATCAAGGCACTGGGTGGTGTTCTCATTACATCAGCTGGGACTGTGAAATTCCCTAACGCACCGATGTGTGCCGCACTTTGTATTGATCGGCCAGACTTCAAGGTGGAGTGTGATTAACGCCAAAAAATCTGTACTGTGTCATGGCAATGGACAGATAATAAGGTACCAATCAAGCTACGGAATGGTGTCACAAAATACCCTGTAGCCATGAACGTTAGAACCGCATATGAACAAGAGCTTGACACCTGAATCAAAGATGGCTGGTTGATCCCGTACTCCAACCAAGTGCTTGAACCTTCAAAAGGTTTTATCCCTTTAATGGCAGTGGTACAACAGAACAAATCAAAGGTGTGACCAGTCATGGACTACCGTGAGCTCACACGGCTCAATCAATATATAGAGGCTTACATAGCTGATGTATGTGCAAGCAAGTTAAGGGAGTGACGCCAGAAAGGATCAAATGTATCATTGCTCGATCTGAGGAAGGCCTATCTGCAGGTGAGGGTCGACAAAACTTTATGGCCATTCCAGACGGTGGTATTTTGCAGCAAGAGATACTGTCTGACCAGACTTGGTTTTGGGTTGAATATGGCACCGCAGATCATGTAGACCATCGTTAGTGCTGTGTTATCCCAGGAAGAGACCGTCAAAAAGACAATATCGGCGTACCTTGACGACATTCACATCAATAAAGATGTCAAGTCGGCGAAGCACATCAGAGCGAAATTGGCAGTTTGGCCTAACGTGCAAAGACCCAGAGCGACTTAAAGACGGAGCACGCGTACTTGGCCTGGAAGTCAGAGGGGAGGATGGCCCCCTGCGATGGAGACGAGGAAATGTGATTTCCGGCATCCCTGAAGTTCTCACAAGAATGACCATTTTTTCCTTGTGCGTAAAACTCGTGGGACACCTGCCAGTGTGTTGTTGGCTTTGTGTGGCAGTGGGTGTAATAAAACGCAGGGCGAATGCGGTAACCAAAGGGTGGAACAATCAAACAAGTGATGCTCTTCTCACCCGAATGATTGCAGAAAGTGTTGAGAGAGCAATGCACGATGACCCAGCCCGAGGAGAGTGGTGTGTCAATGGAGAAAAAATGAATGTATGGGTTGACGCTAGTTTACTAACATTGGGAGTCCTGTTGATTGCGGCCTGCGAACACTGCCCAGCACATCAACCTTGCTGAGTAAGATGTTGTGATGAAGGGCGTTAACTTAGCACTACAGTGACAGGCAAAGAGGTTGAACTTGCATACTGACTCCCTTTGCATCTATCACTGGGTGTCCGACACGCTGACTGGGAAAGCAAGAATACGCAAGGCAGCTAGCGAGATGTTAATAAGATGAAAGTTAGACACCTTAAAGAGTCTAGTCTGCAAGTTTGGCCTGGTAGTTAGCATAACATCATCCCGTCATACTGCTACCTTGCTGATCAGCTGACACGAGTGCCTTGCAAATGGTACGATGCAATAAGGGTGGGGGTTCAACCCGTTCATTAAACATGCGCTGCTACAGTGAGCACGATGAACCAGTAGAAGATAGAAAACATCCACACACTGAGCGGACATCCAGGCATCAAGAGGACTCTGTATTTCGTGAAGTGCGTAAACTTAGCAATGGCCAAATCAGAAGTAAAACAAGTCATCAAGCACTGTGAGATGTGTCAGTCAATTGACCCAGCACCAGCGTGGTGACGAAAAGGACGACTTTAAGCAAGTGACATATGGCAACCACTTTCTTACTCTCATCGACTGTGGACCAACCCCTTTTGTGGTTTGGCAACCAATTGAACACCAAAACTTGGCAAGCGTTATTCGACAACTATTGTCCGTGTTTTACGAAAGGGTAGCACCGCATGAGATTTTGGCTGGTAACGACCCAGTATTTTGCAAGAAAGACAGTTTTTATGTAAATGGGGAGTTCAATTGAAGTTGCGATGCGCTTACGCACCATCAGACAAAGGAATCGCAGAAAGAAGCCACCGCAGCATAAAGAGGATTGCTGCCAGGAAGAAGTGCTCTGTTGGGGAAGCAACATACTGGTACAATGTTATGCCGAAGGATGGCATGTCCCCGGCAATCGCACTTGTGAATGCCACCTACACATACCGGATTCAGGTAAAAGGAATCGACATTGTGCAGTCACTTGACGAAAAGATGGACGGGCCATATTATGTGGGAGATCATGTCTGGGTGAAACCCCCAGGCTATCAATTTACCACCAAATTCAAACAAGGACGAGTGACTGGCATGGTTAGTCAACAATCTGTCCTAGTTGATGGAATCCCACGTCATATACGCGATCTCCGCCCTGCTTTAGGGGTGGACCATTCAACCACTGGGGAAAGTAATGAGTCGTCTGGCACTGAACTATTAATGGGCAGTGCCTAGATCCTCACGAGAATGAAGCTGCGAGTTCAGAAACGGAAACTTCGTCCGACGATTCAGAAGAGGATATAAAAGGTGTTAGAGGTTATATTGAGGCTGACATCGTAAAAAATGATTTACCCCTGTTATTAAGTCATAAATTTATGTAAACCGCAGGAATACTATTAAATTTTGAAAATAACAACTGTCAAATTTTTGGCAGATATATAAAATTGCAAATCATGACTTCTGGACATTATAATCTTCCGCTAACTAATATGCTCGTGGAAGTTAAAAATGCACCGCGTATAGTGTTGCATTGTGAGACTTTAAGAGGATGCTATAGAGTGGAAAAAAGGAAAAAGGCTGAGAAATTACACAGACAGTTTGCTCATGCATCTAAAGAGAAATTAATAGCTTTGGTTAAAGGCAGAAAGGCATTTCATAAGGAATTTCTGAATCAGATCAAAGATGTTTGTGATTTTTGTTCGGTTTGTCAGAGGTTTAGAAGACCCCTCTCCTCGACCAGTTGTAGGATTGGCTCTTGGTAACAAGTTTAACGACACTATGTTTGGATTTAAAAGAACATCAACATAACCAATGCCGGATTCTACACCTAATTGATACATCCACTCGGTACTCTGCTGCCAGACTAATTAAAACCAAAAAGAGCTAATAAATTATTCGCAACATATTTTTAATGTGGATATCTTATTTTGGAGCTCCTAAGCGATTTTTGAGTGACAATGGAGAAGAGTTTAATAATGAGGGCTACCGACAAATGAACGAAAAGCTGAATATTGAAAGATGTACGACAGCTGCAGAAAGTCCATTCAGCAATGGTACTGTGGAACGTCACAATCTAATAATTGCGGAAGCAATGAAAAAACAACATTAAATGATGAAAAATGTGAGCCAGAAATAGCTCTGGCAGTGCCATAAATGCACTTCAGAATCATTCTGGATATAGTCCAAATGAGCTTGTATTTGGGTCAAACATTAACACACCCTCAGTTTTGAATGATCGATTACCTGTATTGGAAACTGCAGCAACTAGTGACATGGTTAGAATGAATTTAAATGCCCTACATGTAGCAAGGAAAAGCTTCATGGAAGCTGAATCAAGCGAAAGAATTCGGAAAGCTTTGAGATCCAATATAAAGACTTATGCGGATGAAAGTTTTGTGACAGGTGACCGTGTCTATTATAGAAGACAAAACTATAAAGGATGGCATGGTCCTGCGAAAGTTTTGGGTAAAGAAGGTCAATTTGTATTGATCAGACATGGAGGAGCATTTTTCAGTATGCATCCATGTCACTTGATGAACGTAGACAAGGAATTGCGAAGTCCAAGGAATGAAGAAAATACAAATATAATAACAATTCAAATAGCGATAGAAGGGAAGTGAAAAATAACTGTACAAAACCAATTGGCTAACTATAAAACCTGAAACCGAAGATGAAAATCGTTTATGTATCAATTGGGATCATGTTGGTCAATGGAAAGAATTTCCTCAAGCAATAGAGGGAGTAAGTTATCAGGAACATTCAGTTTTGCTCTCTTCTGAACAAGAACAAGGAGAAGATGTGATTGAATTGGAAATTATGGAAATTCATGAAGTATATGAATGTGTGCCTGATATGGGACAAAAATGTATATCAACAAGGTGGGTGATAACAGAAAAATTTGTGAAGGACAAAAAGATAATGAAGGCTCGTCTTGTTGCACGTGGTTATGAAGAAGATTCCCATAACCTAAAAACAGATTCTCCAATGTGAGGCTATGCGTCTCGTATTGTTATGATGTGGCAGGTGAAGACTCTTGATTTTACCTCAGCATTTCTGCAAGGTAATATGCTGGAGAGAGAGGTACTTCTTAGACCACCATCTGATGTGTGTCCAGAATCACAGGTGTGGAAGCTGAAAAGATGTATTTATGGATTAAACGATGCACCTCGTTCATGGTACAAGCGAGTTAATCATGAATTAATGCACTTAAAAGAAATGGTGAGTGCATATGACAATGCACTGTTTCTTTGGCATGATGCCACTGGTGACTTGATAGGCATTCTGGCAATACATGTTGATGATTTCATATTCTGTGGAAATGATTTATTTAAGAAAAATGTGATCGCAGAATTGGAAAAGATATTCAAAATTGGAAAGCATGAAAGTGGAACATTCAAATTTTTGGGATTGAGTGTTAAGCAAACAAAAAAAATGATTATTTTAGATCAAAATCTATGTTTCAGCCTTATCCCCAATAGACATAAAGAAATGAAGATCATTAAGGAAAAATGATGAATTGAGTCAAGAGGAGAAGACAGAGCTAAAAAGATTGACAGGAGAAATGATGTGAGTATCCACCCAGACGCGACCAGATGTATCATTTGATGTGTGTAGAATGAGTAATATTGGAAAATATCCAAAGGTGAAGTTACTCTTCGAGGCAAACAAATCGCTAATAAAGTTAAAATCAAGGACAGGATCCGTATCTTTTCCACAGTGTGGTAAACCTTCAGATCTGAATATTGTTTGTTATTCAGATGCCACCTATGCTAGTTTGGTTGATGGATCTTCACATGGTGGTTTTATCATATTTGTTTGTGGCAAGATGAACAGAATTGCTCCTATATGCTGGTCATCAAAAAAACTTGACCGGGTAACAAAAAGCCCATTAGCTTCAGAGAATCTTGCACTTAGTGAAGCGGCTGATGCTAAAATGTTGATGGCGCAATGCTTCAAGAAATATTCAGACTACCTAGGTTGCCTGAAGTTCTTTGTAAAACAGACTATGCGTCTCTGGTAGAGACTTTAAAGTCATCAAATCTTGTGAGTGACCGGCTTCTCAGAGTTGATGTAGCCCGAGTGAAGGTAATGATGGTGAAGGAGGAGATCCAAATTGAATAGATCAGGGGCCGAGAACAAGTAGCGGATTGTCTGACAGAGATGGGAGCCTCTTCCGAAATTCTGACAGACCTGTTGCAATGATACTTGTTTTACTTTTGTTTTATTTATTTTTTTGTTATGGAACTAGTCTTCACAAGAGGACACCAGTAATGTTTAAGTTGTCTCCCTTTGAGTTGTCTTTGAATCACTTCCTTTATATAGAGTAAAGCATTGAGAGTGACTTCCCTTAGTTGTTGTAGGAAAGAAGTGACACAGATCTCCACCCTGCTTTTTGGGGCGGACCATTCAACCACTGGGGAAAGTAATGGGTCGTCTGGTACTGAACTATTAATGGGCAGCGCCAGTAATTCTTCACGAGAATGAAGCTGTGAGTTTGGAAACGGAAACTTCGTTAGACGATTCAGAAGTGGAAACTGGGGTGCATGTCCCACTTCAAAGAAGCGCACGAATCAAAAGGCCACCACCACCCTGCATCATGTGGGATCAAGGGGAGGGGGTGTAGCAGCCATCATGTAGGTCCACAGGGAAAACGAGTGAGGGTTGTGCCGTGTATTGTCCATCAGAGATTGAACCCAAAGTGTTCCGGTTACAAAATGGAAACATGTAACTTTTGTCACGCGACGAGAGTTCACATATGCAAATGAGGCTTGGTTTGCATGGACTAATTCTCGTTGTCATAAAAAAGGTTGACGTTGTGACTACGTCGAGTGCTGAGAGAGAGAGAATTTTTGACTAGACGTTTGGTCGTTCCCATGTGTGTTGGACTGTTGTTGGTGAAGAGAAGAGAAATAATTTGGCGTCCCGTTTGAACTCAGTGGAAGAGCATTCTTTCAAGTCTGAACCAAATACATTCAGTTTATTAACTCTTCGTTACAGTTAGTAATCTGTTTAAATCCGAATGTGAATTAATCCAAAGTAAATCTGGCATAACATTTCTTTTTGCTATTTTTACATTTGTATCCTCATAAGAAAAGTATATTTTAATGATATTTTATAACTCGATCTAAGATTAATTATAAGAAACTCTGAAATCAAAGCATTTTCTATATATTGATATCATACTAAATTGTTTTTTCACAGGATTTAAAAAATATTTTTACTTTAAAAACAACTTGCATTTTTACTGGGAAAAATATGAAAAATAAAATCGACAACTTTGTTCTCTCTTTCTATGAGTTATGAAAGTAATTTTTTTAAATCAATAATTGTTTTAATATAATTAAAAAAAAACAGTTGGTGATTTAAATTCATACAAAATAGTATATTTAATCGTGTACTCCCATTAAAAATTAAATGAAAATTGTTTTATTTAAATAATTGACTTTTTACGTGTTTTCTGAACTGATGATTATACTTCTTGTTTTGAAGTTTTAATTGGAAAAAATATTTAAATAGAATTTTCTTATTTATTTAAAAATAAACAAATGTTACAAACAAACTATAAATATAAAGATATAGTCACGGTTCATATTATTGTGATAGATTTCTGTTTCATTTAGGGCAACATACGGAAGGTTATTGCACAGAAACCTATAATCATTCCAGATTTTATTTAATTAAATGCTTTGATTAAATATATTTATAGAAAAAGTATAAGTGTAAAATATTCCTTAAAAAAATTGTTTATAACATTCAAAACAAAATTTGTGCTTTTATTTATGTAGAGAAATAAAGAAAACAAACCTTGAAATGAAATGGGTGGACATGTATGACACAGTCCCACTGCTCCCTTTTTAAGATTTTTATTACTGAATTTAAAAAAAAATCCTGTTTAAGTTAGGGATCCATATTCAAAGGAACCTAAATAGAACTTCCTTTTTCCATTTCATGATGTAAATAGAAAAGGATCATTTTTAACACTTATAATTAAAGTTATCTATTAATAATGGAGATTATGTATCTGTCTGTCTGAAGCCAAAACTATACTATTTAAGACTATTGCACTTATAATTAAATAGTATATACTATTTCAGACTAATTTACTATATTTAAATGCTCAATTCAGGGGCATAGTGTAGTGTAGTATCTGCTCTGTTGTCATATCATCCTCCCAGGCATTACCCCCTCCTCTTTTGAGAGGTGTGGAGGTAGTGTAGTATCTGTTCTGTTGTCATAATATCATCCTCCAGGCATTACCTCCTCCTTTTTGGGGTAGGGGATGTAGTATTTGTTTTGTTGTCATTATACCATCCTCCCAGGCAATACCTCCTCCTTTTTTTTTGGGGGGGGGGGGGGGTTAATGTAGTATGTCTTACCCGCCCTCTGATTATTAAGTATAATGTTCTATTTCGAACGCACAGAAAATTCTATTTCAAGAAAGAGAGAGAGGGGCACAAGACAGGGGCGCATTATTTGATTAATAATATGTAAACAACAAATTCTCTGAAATTTATCATACGAGTCGCTCAAAAATGATATATTCTCTTTGATTTTTTTCTTAAAACGTTTTGGGTTTTTTTTTTTTAATATTATTAGAAATTATGTTTTAAAGCACAAATTTATTGAATTACTTTGGTTTTTCTTACAAAAAAAAACAACAAAAAAAACACATTTTACTGAGCAATTAAATAACTATTTTATTTTTTTAAATGTTGCTTTTTATTTAATGTACACCATTTTTTTTTTTTTTTCGATTTGAAAAACTTCAAATATTATCTTTTTACGACCTTTAAGTGAGTTTAGGATGTTTTGTTTTACATTTTACGCCATAAAGGGTAAATTTTGTTTCAAAACTGTTTTTATTTTTCTGTGTTTTATTTATCAAAATAAAGGATGGGGTGATTTTCTTTTTTTTTTTGTAAACAAAACAAACACATTTTACTGAGTAATTAAATAAAACAACTAGCAAAAAAAAATATCTGCTAGTATATTTAATATTTTCAGAATTTTCAAATTTGAAATGAATCTAAAAAATCAAATAGTAATCAAAATGTAAAAAAAATATTTTGACTTTTTTTTTTGTAGATATTTGGAGGCAATGGATTTAATAGTGATTATCCAGTTGAAAAGTTGATGAGAGATGCAAAAATTTATCAGGTGAGAAAACATTTATGGATTAATTTTATATTTTGTCATAGAAATAAAATTATGAAAATAGATCTTTTAAAATTGTCTTTAATTCTTTTTGATTAAACATTTTGCTGATTCTTTAAAATTATACTTCCATGAAAAAAGTGCCTTAAAAAAAGGCCAAATATTGTGCTGGATACTCCAATAGACATAAACTCCAAGAATCTTTGTGCAATTTGATAACAAAGAATCATTTAGAATTGTTTTGTTTTTAGTAGGTTTAAATTTTAATCCATGATATGATTATGGGGGTAGCTATCTTGCCTTCCTCTGTATGAGACTATGACAGCAAAAAATGCTCACTATTTTGTTATTTGGGTTCATAAAGCATTAAAAATAAAGTTCATGAAAATTTGATAACATAAAAACATCTGATTTCATATTCTTATGGTGGGGTGGGGGATTGCTCTAATTTTGAATCTTTATAGAAATGGAATCTATACTAAAATATTTTTACTAACTGATTGCACTATAGTATTTCAAATTTATTTTTTACATTTATTTTTTTAATATTTATTTTCAGATTTATGAAGGAACTGCACAAATCCAGAGGTTAATCATTTCCCGAGAACATTTAACCAAAGCCAAAGAAGATATGTGAAAAAAGCACTAAATAAATCACATTAAACATTTATCTTCAAAACGTAAAATAATCTTTGAGTCACAGGATGAAATATTATGACTAAAATACAACTTATTTTCGATTTTACCTGTGCGATGCCGAATAGTGACCCACATTAAAAAAATCTGAAAATCATGTTAAAATATAAATCGTCTCGTATTTGAATTAATTCTTTGTTCCGTATTTTTCATTCATTAATGAAATAAATTTAATATTGAAGATTTCTTATCTAACATAAGACAGTAAAAAGAATGCAAACAAAAAAGATTTTAAAAATATTCTGAACTGAATTTCTAAAAAATTTGTGATTTTAATTTTTGTTATTGAAAATAAAATTATATTTTTCTAAAAAGCCAAAGGAAGTGTCAAAAACAAAATTGGTTGGTTGTTTTTATTTAGGCCAGTTGTTCTCAAATCATGTCATTGATGTAGACGGGTAAGGCGCAAGTTCTTCAAAGCTGGTCAAACAAATTCTTTTCTCACATGGATAAATTTTCTTTGTTTGATGTCTCTTCCACATCAGATGTGGGTTGCACATTGGCCATGTCGGTACGGACTGACTTTATAAAACTATAATTTACGTTGGTTTTGATGTGTTATCACTTGAGGTCATCTTTGATTGAGTCATTTCAAGTGTTTCTCTGCCTGCTTTTTCCACGATTATCCATAGTTGAGATGTGTGTACATCCGTTTATCCAACCAGAGCTGTGTTCAACATGTCCATACCACCATAGGTGGGTGCAATGCAGCCCTAACTTTAGTCTGGACACCTTCAGCCTCAATCGCAATGAGTCAGAATTAACTCTATCATCAAGACACTCACCATAAATCCACCGAACCATAGCCCTGTCATTCCTCTGCATCCTCAAAACATCGAGTTAATGGGAGCCCGACATTCACTTGCATGTAACATGACACTACAGACATAACTTTGTTCGTTTATTAAATAAGAAGTTGTATAATTCTTTTGCAATTAATTATATTTATTACTACTTTATGTTAATAAGTTACACGAGTAATCAATGATCATTTAATTTCATTAACGCAAACAACAGAATAAATTAAATTATGTCTTTTTTAAAATTTTTATTTTTATTTTTTTTTAAATAAATACTAGAAATGGTGACCCGTTGAGTTAGCTATTGATGATTGGGTTAGATTGTTTGCATTTGCAAAACCAGTTAAAACAAAAAAAGATAAAATCCCAAATTAGTCTGTTTTTGCTAACTATATCTCCTCACCCCTCTTCCTCTCTCTCTCCAGCTACAGATTCAATAATGATAGTATTACTAATGATAGTATTACTAGTGATAGAAACTTAGTAAGAGATGGGTCATTTGGTGAGCTTATTGCAAATTATGGCTAATTTGAAAAAAAGAATCCATTTTAATTGTTCTCATATAACTCAATCCCAAAACTAAAATATGTTAGTATGTATGTTGTGTGATTAAAATATTGAGGTGATATATAATTTTGATTAACTCAGCTTTAGTATAATAATTGAAATTGTAAGGAAAATAGAGGTAAACAGTTTGCATTGATGCTTACAACCCCCTCCACTAATACACACTCAATTTGAAGCCATTTTAACAAAAAAAAAATGATCAAATAAATGGAGAAAAAAATTTTTGGCGAGGGATATAATTAATTTTACTTTTTCTCTATTCTACTACTACTATTAGGGTCTGTGGAGCTGTGATATCTCGCATTCTGAAAATGCATCAGTAATTTTTAAATATATAAAGTTGATGAAGTCATAAAGATTTTTGGATGTTCGGTTTTCTGAAAAGGGGCTCTTTGAAACCATTATAAATGAGGTTATTAAAAAGTTTGACATAAATTTATAAGACTATTGTGGCCAAAGCTACGATAATGGTGCAAATATGACAGGCAAATATATAGGTGGGTAATCAAAATTATTGTAGATAAAAGAAGCTTTATTTATGCCATGTAATGCACACATTTTGAACCTGGTTATGTCTGATAGTTCAGTCATCAATGGCTTCGGTTACATTATTTGGTGTAGTTAACCGTTAATATCCTTTTAAAAAATTTTTTTTTTATTCGGCATCGACTTTTTTGTTGGAAGATACAATTATCTTATGCCTATTTCTTTGGGGGCACAGTGTAACACAAGATGGGAATCACAAATCAGTGCAGTAAAAACATTGCATTTTCATTTTAAAAGCATTAAATTTGTACTCACAGGCCTTTAAGTCTTTGGAAAAGAGATGGCGTAGCAGCGACTGAAGCAACATTACTGTTCAACTGGATTTCTTCTTGGAGCTTTGTGCTTCACATTTTAAAAGCATTACATCTGTACTCATGAACCTGAGGTTTAAAATACAAAGGAGAATTAAATGTTGCCTACTGTACAAATCGAAAGAAAACGAAGGGTTACCAGCTTTGAAGTGTGTGTGCTCAATTCTCAGTAGAAAAAGGAACTTGTGTTCATACTTAAATTTTTTTTTTTTTTTCTTTTAGAAGTGGGATTCATTTGCATATGAGAACTACTTTAAGAATATACGAATGGGGGGGGAAAATGGGTAATTTGATGGCTGAGAGAGAAGTTTAAGATTGTTCGTTGTAGAAGAGAAGCTGCTTTAAATTCATTACCAGATTACAGAGCCTGTAAGGAAAGTCTTAGGAAAAGAAACAGCGTGGCAGCTGTTGAAGCTTTGTACTTCGCATCATCATTTGGTATGATATTCTGTTTCAGGTGAACAAAGTGAGTCGATTATTGCAGTCTTCTGATGCTAACCTAAGCCACATTATGATCGCAAAGATTAATGCAACTTGCAGATTATCACGAAAATGGTTCAGTAATATCAATGATGCATCAAATTGCAGGAGAAAATTATATTGATCAAAGGTTTGTATCACAAGTGCGACATTGCAAATAACGTTTGAATTTAAGTACTCCTCTTTGGTTCAAATCCTGAAGAATGTTTTATCAGCATTTTTTATTTTCCTTATTGATCAGTTTGTCTTGAATTGGTTTTCTCGGCTATCCCGTTGGAATAAAATTTATGGTTTATTAAAAATTCAGATTTTTGAATGCACTGAAGAGAGGAAATCTAGAGATGCATTGCAAATGAGTTTGCACCAAAATGGATTGTGATTACCCTAGGAGATGAAGAGATTTGCCTCAATTCTGAAACGGGTATTCAGCATCAGAAATAAAAAATGAAGCTAAGAACGGCTCAAGATTGTTTAGATTACATTTTTGAGAATAATTTAGTTGACGCTTACAACGCAATGCACAAGTTGCTTACTACATCTGTGACAGATTTGTAAGTGCTGCAAAACTAATAAAAAATTATTTCTGATCTATAATAAATGATGAAAGGTTATCCGGTTTAGCAATGATTTCTATTGAAAATGAACGTGCTTGACTGTAGTGAATGAATTTCCTCTTGCTAAGCATTAAAGAAATTCCACCTTCCAAGTTCTATTTTTCACTGACAATATTGAATGCATCAATCGCTTAAATGGCAATACACCTTGTTTTTTTTTATGGAAATCGCTCCAGACATGGCATGAAGCCATTTGATGTAAGGAGCTAACAAAAACAAATATGATTATCGCAAAGACAGGATATGCCTATTGGCTTTAGTCTTGAAAAGACCAAGGTTCTAGGTAGGAGGAAAACAGTCAGCAGGAAGAGAGTTCTGCAATTCTACAGAAACCACTGGAATAGGAAGCTGTATTACAATGAGGAATTAAACAGTGAATTAGTGGAGACCACTAGACAAACGAGTCAAATGAGCCGGGAATAGATCACACAATTCTGTAGAACACATGCCATAATAGTATTTATAGAAAAGACTGAGACTAGCAACATCATGTCTGTGAGAGAAAGGGTGGGACCAATCATATTACAGATACGTTTCTGTACCTTATCAAGAATCCTCAAATGGGACAGATTCACCAGCCTAAATATGACAACAGTACTCCATACATGGTCTAATAGTAGAGATAGGGAATAGCCTTAGGTGTGAGAAATTGTTTGGAGCGATAAAGAGAACCGACTTTACGAGAAGCACAAAGAGCAATGGATCTAATGTATGAACTCCGAGAAAGACCAAGAAGTTTCAGAGTCGATTTCTCCTCAAGAGCAGAGCCATCCATAAGAATCTGAGGAAGAAAAGGGACACGTCTGCGATTGAAAGACACATCATCATTTTCTGAATATATAGTTATTTATATAGAGAAGAAACAGTGTTGGACATAGAATAGAACCCTGAGAAACACCAGCATTGATAGAAAAGGAGAATAAAAAAGACACTGTCCAAAGTTACTCGCACGCTTTGATCAGAAAGAAAAGACCTAATAATGTCAAGAACCTCACCCCCAATACCATAACTATGAAGTTTGTGCCAGAGACCAGAATGGCACACTCTGTTGAACACCTTCAAAATGTCAAGCGCAATGGCTCTTTCCTCTCCTGAATTGTCCATAAACCAGCAGATCCGCTCAGTTACAACAGTTAAAAGATATCACTAAAAAGGCCCAGAATTGCCGTTGACCAATCTTTCAAAAACTTTGCTAACATTGAAGATTTCTTATGTAACTGTTACATTACAATGTATTTAAGAAGTTAAAAGAACACAAGTGTATGAGTGAGATAAGACATACTGCTGAAGCCAGGCTTTATTCCGAGAGAGACAGGAAACAGATGCTGATGCATGCCGGGACTAGGCAGGGAAAAGAGGGGGGGGGGGTATAGTCCAACGTACATGGGTGAGGAGCATAATGTAATATCCTCCCTTTTATGAATGAGGAGTGTCCTACTCTATGGAGTTACATTGTTTAGCCAGAACTGCTATCAGTTTGTGTAGTCTTTGATGTATGCTGGCTTTTGTATTCCTCTGCCAGTGCATGTGTGGGTCCTGACGAGGGATTCGCCTTGAAAAGACTCCTTAGCGTCGGTTGCTTGGTGTCGTGAGCAAGTGTCTAGGGTCCTGTCGGTGGGGGTAGAGGGGGAATGAATATTTGGTGTGTACCCCATCGCTGTCTGTGGTCATTCTAGCTGACGAGTGGGTGTGCGTCCTGTCATTTGTGGTTGCTCCGGGGATCTTCGCAGGTGACGCCTGTTGCGTCGGTAGCTTTCACTGGGTGTCTCGACCATGTAGGAATGTTCATCTAGGTGTTGGTTCACAACGCCCTTTTCCCATACTCTGTCACCTTTCTTGTATGGGTGCATCCTGACGACCTCGCCTTGGGTCAGTGCCAGTAGGTTGTGTGTACGACGATTGTAGCATTGAAAGCATTGTTTATCCTTTTCCCCCTGGTTTGTGGACCTGGGTTTCAGCAGGTTGCTGCTCATGGGCAGAAGTGTTTAAAAGCTGATGAGGTGAACTGGGTTCGAGCGTCGGAGATCATCTGGCAAGGGATCCCATATCTCGCAAAGTGTGCCTTCAACTTGCCGGTGATGGAGGTACTCCACAGTCTCACTTTCAAACAAATCAATGCCAACTTTCTGTCATGGCCGATCACGTATATCATGTGGCATTAAGGTTTCTTTCGATTGCTCTGTGGTGAACTTGCAGCAGGTTTTGCAAGTGGAGATGTATTCACGTATCTCCGATGACATTCTTGGCCAGAAAACACATTCTCTAGTGCGGCGTAGGCATCCATCTATGCCAATGTGTGAAGAGTGAATTTAGCGCTTGATGTCACTCTGGAGACTGAGTGGAATGAGTATTTGGTCGCCCTTGAAGATAAGTCCATCTTGAACTGACATTTCATCACGGGTGTGAAAATATAGGTGCAGTACAGCGGGAAGGTCCATTTTCTCGGTTGACCAACCCTGTATTATTGTCTTCCTGAGTTGATCGTATACCTCGTCTTGATTTGTTGCTTTCCAGATCTGAGTCAGTCTTTCATCCCGGATGGGTATAAAGCTAACCATGTTGACAAGCTGGAATTTGGTTTGATGGTTCTTTTTGGTTGTCATTTATGACCACGATAGCATGTCAGCGATATACATGTGCTTTCCTTTGAGGTACACGACGTCGATGTTGTACTTCTGAGTCCGCAATAACATTCCCTGTAATCGTTTTGGAGATTTTGCAAGTGTTTTTTTTCACTACGGCTTCCAGTGGTTTATGATCTGTGTGTATCTCTGTTCATCTGCCATAAATGTATTGGTGGAATTTCTCCAGTGAGAACACAATCGCCAACATTTCCTTTTCGATTTGGGCGTATCTCTGCTCCGTATCAGTCAGCGTTCTGCTTGCATGGCTTGCCTTGTTGTAGTAATGCTGTGCCAAATCCTTCTGAGCTGGCGTCACACTGTATTGTGAGGGCCATTTTCGGATCGTAGTAAGCGAGTACGGGTGCTTCAGTGACGGCTCACTTCATTTCTGCGAATGTGGTATCTCGTGCTTGCGACCATATCCATGAGACATCCTTGCGCATCAGTTGCCGTATGGGCTCCATGATGGTCGACAATCTTGGTAGGAACCAATTGCTAGGTAGTTGACCGTCCCACAGAGTCTCTGTATCTCTTCAATCGATGTGGGTCGCTTTAGTTTGGTGATCGCATCAATTTTAGAAGGATCTGGGAGCAGCCCATCACTGGTAATGAGGTGACCTATGAAGCTTATGGCAGTCTTTTTTACTTCTGCCTTTCCTCGGTTCAGCTTCATTCCTCTTTCTTGACACCATTGTAGGAATGCCTTCAGGTTTGCATCATGGTTTACTGAGGAGATGACCTAGAGGTCATCTCCTGAACCGAATACAATTATATCGTCGGAGACGCATGCAACTCCATCTAGACTGTCTATGGCTTGATGGAAACGCTTTTGAAATATTTCAGAGCTCACACAAGTTCCGAAGGGGAGCCTCAGCCACCGGTATCGACCGAACCCTGTTTGGAAAGTTGTAAGGAGGCTTGATTCGTCATCTAGCACTAGATGCTAGTATACTGACGCAACGCCTACCTTAGTGAAGTATTTTACATTTGTTAACTTAGGTAGTACTTCCTCTATGGTAGGTAGTTGGTATCGCTCGTGCTTCAGCGCTTTGTTTAACGGTCTTAGATTGATGCAGATTCGGATATTCCCTGACTTTGTAGCGATAATCATTCGACTATTCTAGGGGCTATAACTCCAAGGTTTTCTAAACTTTTAAATTCGTCGTTGACTTGAGGAATCATAGATACTGGTATACATCCGGCTGGAACAGTATGGGTTGTTATGATGGGGTCCACTTGTAGGTGCACTTGACCGGGCAGTGACTCCAGTTCGCCGTTAAAAACCTCCGAGTACTCTGTCATCAGTTGCTCACAGACTGAGTCTGAGTGAACATTAGCGATGTTGTCATAATGTATCGTTATTAAGTTCATCTGTTCACTCGCCCGTTTCCCCAGTAATGGGGTTGGGTTTTCTTTAACCACCGTGAACTCAACAGAGTACTTTTTAGTGTTTTTGGGGCTGCGTAAAGTAATCCTGCATCTGCCGAGCGGTACGAGGTCGGTCGTATTCCACATCTGTAATTTCTTAGACGCTGGTTGCAGATTAACATCGCGCACATATTTCAGTGGAATTACATTAACAGTACCACCACAGTCGACTTGCAATTTTACCTGTTTATGGTCTAGCGTCATTCTAGCATAAATGGTTCTGTCGTTTTTTTTTCCTCTCTCGGAGTTGATCTTAGTATGTAGTCTGTATCGCTAGTAGAGTCAGAGTGGGACACTATTTGATTCACCTCGTGTCTTGGTTTAGACGGTCTTAGTCTCTCACCACGCCGCTTCTCTAGTGCAAAGTTGTTTTTGTGATTGCAAAGGTTGCACTTCTGTCCCCATGCAGAACATGCTTCTTTCCTTTTGCCATGCTTCTTTCCTTTTACCATGCCTTCTGCCACAGAAATGACAGTCTATTTGCCCGCACCTTTGGTTCTCTTTTTTATAACCTGGGCCTTGGACCTTGATAATCCGTTCTTGTTGGTCAGGATGAATTATTTTTCGCCGTGTCTCCGTTGCTTCATAGCTACAGCATATGTCAACACTTTGTTGAAATGTTAGTGTCGTATTTTGGGGGGAGAAGGATTTCTTGTATTGTTTTATGTTGTCGGCGATGGAGATGTTTGGTCAATTTTGTTGTCTAGAATTTTTTTATTTAAATGTATCGTATCGAGGAGAGAGACTCATTTAATTAATTTTCCTTGTTTTTTCGGTTTAGCCGGAAACATTGTTTTTTTCTGCCCCTCCTTGTATTAAAATAGTAGTTACGAAAAAAAAAGCAGATACTTTAATGGATATAAGTTTGGGTCAGCCGGACGATTTGAGTTGATTAGGTTCGGGCAGTTGGCGACAGTGAGAGTTGGTTTGGGTCAGATCGTAGAAACTCTTAGGCAGGGTTGTGTTTTTTCTCGGGAAAAATCCCTGTGTACAGAGTATGTACAGGCTTGGAAAGTCAGTGAGGGATTCCCGGCGTTTGCTTGTATGCTTTCTTGTATAGAGTACCCATGGGTAGTGGCGAGGCTTGTGGTAAAGCCTGCATACATTAAAATTACGAACGGGTGGAATGACGGAGGTATGGTCATTCTGTGGGACGACGAAGGCGGTGGTCAGTTGGTTCGGTCGCATGGCTCTATTTGGAGAGCGGCTGTTTGGCTTGGCAAAATTGAACAAAACGTTCGTGCCGTGTGCGTGAAGTTGCGGACAGTGAGGAAATGGCATGGAAGTTTGGCCATTCAGAGGGACCACGAAAAAGGGCGGTGTTCAGTTATGGAGATTGTTTTTTTTGCGACCCAGGTTTGTGCCCGGCTGCGCCAATAGATTGTGTGAAAGTTGTATAAATTTTAAGCTTTGCAATTGTGGTCCCATCTTTTTGGATTTTAAATGTTTGCCGACATGTGTGCTCAGCGAATCCCCCACTCCTTTACAGCATAGATAGGGCCACGGGAAGGGAACGCATGGAATTGGTGTGCGCTCAACACCAGTGGGGATTGGAGTCAAGCTGGGGTGTGGTGTAACTCGGGTGCGCGCGTCGGAGGCAGATGAAACCATGGAGTGGATCGATTTTAAAAGTACGCAACGGGTGTGATTAACTTTGGTTTATAGGTTGGACTCAGTTTTGGTCACGCGGCGTGTTCCGGGAGCGCTGATGATTCGATGTGATATTTCACCTTGCTGCCGTACCGACTAGTGAGAACCATGGGATAGGGACATCCTCGTTTAATAAAAAGGGCTGGGAGTTAGAAACACGATTGATTGTTCTCGGACATTCGCGCCGGGGGCACTGAGGTGTCCGAAATGTATGGTCCAGATTAGCAAGTGATGTAAGAACGGTACCTCACGTAGATCTTGGAGGCTGACCATTTAAGTTTACGTGTTAATGAAAGGGGTTCCTGTTTTTGTTCCCCTATATCCGATAATGCGCGGGAGTTAGTTTTAAGTAGCAATCGGTCGTATACCGATGATTCAATGAATATGTGTGCGAGTGAGATCAGCACCCAGAGATAACATACGAACAATTCGGGGCAAGATGGTCGGGCAGATGTGAGGCCAGGGGAGCACCCAACGTGTCCTATTATCGATTATGACAAGGATGGCCATTGAGCCGATATTGATCGTAAGGGAAATTTCGTTACAATGTCATAGGGCCGATTGGAGGCAGCCGGGTCAAGAGAATGGAACAGAGGTGTCCAGCCGTGCCAATCACTGGTTCTGACCAGACCCTGCAGAGGGTGTGTAAAAATAAAATCTTAGGATTGGTTTTTTTTTTGTATTGGGAGGAAAAGAATGTTAAATAATGGCCCTGTGAGCCGGACGTATGTGTGAGAGATCGTTTAGTTTGGCTTGCGCGATTTAGTGCAGGTGAACCCGTACAACCGAGTGCAGAATAAAGCTGTTCTCACAGTCGGAGTTCACAGGCGTTGACAGAGCCACCACGTTGATGAGACCTGCGTATAGGGTCTCTGTGACGTCACGGGCTTTTGTGTGGGAAACAGAGTTTTGCGAGTCTGGGTTTTGGAAGCAAGCCGAACAGACGTATTTCTCTATGTAGTCCGAAATTAAAAATGGGGATACAGGCATGAGATTCCTTCTCCCCCTCCTTGAATGGCTAAGGACTTAAGCTAAGAATTAACTACGATTAACTCTGAATAAAACAGAATCATCATTTAAAAGATTGTTTGTCTCGTGAATCGAATTATGAAGGTTTTGTTGCAGATACAGCGGACGGCGATGTTTACGGCAGTACAGAAACGAAGACAGAAGCTCAACCACTAGACGACATCGAGACACCCCCACCCCCCTCCCACGATGAGGAAGAGAAATTAAATGTATATGCAACATATCCCTTTTTGGTGTTAAAAGTGACCAGTTGTTTAAGCATGAACATTTGAAATGAACTGAGGTTCCACGGGTGTAGAAAGAAAGAAGAAAATAATAATTAAAAAAAAGTAATGGTAAAATTAGTGGGTAAAAATACGAGTGTTGAAAATGCCTTAATGAAAAAGTTTGAAAACGCTTCTAAACTTTCGTATTTCGAGAAGCGTTTAAGAGACTTCTCGTGGCAATAATTTTCATTGATAATGTAACACCATCACTATCTTAAATATTTTCTTATATTGAAAACATTGGAAAACAAATTAGAAACACTTCTTCTTCTTCTTCTTCCTCTTCTTCTTCTTCGTTTAGCGTGTCAAATGTGGGTTGCACGACACGTTTACAATGGTGGCGGCACAAAGTGACTTTCTCCATGAAATTCTATCATTTATATTGGTTTCAATGTGATATTGACAGAGTCATTCCAACTATTCCTTGGCCTGCCTTCTTTTTGATGTATTAACGATTCACCGTTTAGCAAGGTCCAAAAGCCACTCAAGGTTAAGGGTTAATTAATTTGTCAGGTGGACGGTGAGACAACACCATGAGAATTGGTAACGATGGTTGAAACTGGAGCAAAGGAAGCAGGAAATAGATCACATAATTCTGAAAAACACATGCCATAATAGTATTCATAGAAAAGACTGAAACTAGCAACATCACATCTGTGAGAGAGGGGATGCAGAGAAAAAAGCATGGACGGGGGCACCGGGGGGGGGGGGCTCAAGCCCCCCCCCCCCACTTTACGATCATCAATAATGAAGTTATATATGCATGTGTTTAACCGCCCCCCACACTTTTTAGGAGAGCCCCCCCCCCCACTTTAATAACTGTCCCGCCGGTCCTGACGGGTGGGGGCGAATCAAATTACAGATACGTTTCTGCACCTTACCAAGAAGCCTCAGATGGGACGGAGATTCACCAGCCCAAATATGACAACAGTACTCCATACATGGTCTGATAGTAGATTTGTAGAGATAGAGTGTGAGAAAGTGTCTGGAGCGATAGAGAGAACCGACTTTACGAGAAAGAAAAAGAGCAATGGATCTAATATATGAACTCCAAGAAAGATTTAGTCGATTACTCTCAAGAGCAGAGCCCTCCTTGAGAATGCCAGGAAGAAAAGGGGCACGCCTACGATTGAAAGACACGAGCTAGGTCTTAAAAGGATTAACCGAAACAAGCCATTTCGTACCCCAATCTACAACTGGGCCTAGAAGTCAGTGTATTCACCATTTTGCATGATAATTTGTCAATGAGAAAGCTGTGTTCAAAGTGGGTTCCGCATTTGCTTACAGTCGATCAAAAACAATAACAACGTGTCAACGATTCAAAGCGTTGTTTGCAGCTGTTTCAATCCAACAAATATAACAAGTTTTTATTTCAATATGTGATAATAGATAGAACATGAATCCACCTCTTAATCCCGAAATCAAATCTGCAGTCAGCTGAGTGAACAGCAGCAGTGGAAAGCCGTCTAAAGCAATCAAAGACGCAAACATCAGCAGACAAGGGGTTGGCCTCTGTATTTTGGGATGCTTAAGGTATATTGCAGATCGATTACTTTGAGAAAGAAAGAAAGAACCATAAATAGCCAATATTATGTAGCATTATTGGTGTGGATATATATATATATATATATATATATATATATATATATAGCATTATTGGTAAAGGGAGAAATCGCCAAAATCGGTCAAAAACTAAGAAGAAAAAGTGCTCTTTCACTAAGACAATGCACCGTGTCACAAGTCGATTGCAACGTTGGAAAAACTAGATGAATTACACTTTTTTGCACGCTGTATCATGTCGCTTCATTCTGTACGATTCAGGTAAATATTGTAAATAAATATTTTTCTTCGTTTTGTTAGAAACTAACGTTTTTTCTCATTAAAAATAAAATTTGAATTTATTTTTAAAAAATTCCATTAATTAGATATTTATTTGTATCATTAAAGTTCATAACATTTTCAACACAACCGTTGTTAAATTTCATGACATTTTCTACTCTGCCTATATTATACAATATTTAAAGGAAAGAAATACATTTAAATAATGTCATTGTGAATTGTTATATTTGTGTTTGTAAAGGGTTGTGTGATTTTAGCAAAGAGCAAAGTGTGACAATATTATCGTACGGAAAAGGATTGATTCGAAATCGGACCCTGGGTTTCCCTAAGGAGGCTTTCAGCTTGTTTTTGCACCAAGGGAAAAACAATTGATAAGAGAAAGAACAAGTTGTTTTATTTTCTTGATATTTTGGGAATTCCCAAATTAAACGATGACATTCGTCATGAGCCACCTGGTTTTCGTATGTCGCAAGACAATAGATTTTTCGTTTGCCGAGATAATGTCGAATTGTGATAATATTGCTGGATTGAAAGAGATTAAAATAAAAATGGGATTTTGTTTTTTTAGATTATAAAAACAAAAAAGGAATTTAAAAAAGTGTTTTGAAGAGACCAGCGAACATTGATAAGAGAGGGAGGGACTGTTTGCGTTACCTCGAGATTTGAGATATGAAGAGACGAGGATCAGAAATGAGTGACTCGCCAGATGAACAAGGAAAGTTGTTTACATTATCGGCGTTGAATGGACGTTGAAATGTTGAGATAACATGCGCCCATGAAATTAAAACTTTTGTAAGAAATAACAATTAGGTTGTTTTACTGGGACCCTATGCATCGCCTGACATGACCGTGTGGGGCGATGGGGGCCTGCTGAATAACATTTCTCCGTCTTTATCGTTAATGTAAACTAATGGAAATACATTTTTTCTTCTATAAATAAGTGTCGAGGGCGGAGGAATCCCTCCATTGAGGTAACAGTGGGAGATAGTAACAGATAAAAGTGAAGGAAAGAATACGCTGAGGTAGAATCCCGTGACCACTTAGAGACGAGGGGACAGATCCCCACAAGTGGAAATTCTCAATATGGAAAGAAATAATATGAACAAATATTTTTTATTGCTGAATTAATTCAGTCTCAAAACATCTGCATCTCAATATAAGCGAGCACAAATTGAGATTCGAAGACTCACTTTTGCTCGTCCAAGAAATCCACGTTATTGAGGGTTGATATCGCCCAACTAAAATCGCCCAGACTTGTTAAGATTTGCCGATCCGAATCACAGAAGTAGAAGATAGAAGTGTGAAACTACACTGTTTGTAACTGACGACTTTCTACCCAAATAATTATTCTTATACCGACGGATTTGTTAATTACTTTTGTTAATTACTTTGCTTTCATTGTTCTGCTTTAAAATGATAAAATGGTACCAATATGTTGACCAGTTCCAGGCAGTTGGCCTCTGATCTTTTAATCACAACGTCTGGTGATTTCCGGACAAGGACACTTCAACATCTTCGGCCTTTATCAGTACAGCAACTTTTCCCGAGCGGTGTGAGGTGACCAACCGAATTCAAGAACGGACAAATTGTTGACGTCATCTTTGTACGGGGCTGGGGTACAAAAGTGTAGTATCTGTTCTGATACTACACTTAATCTTTTATGTCTTTGGTCAGTGAAGGAGAAATCTTTCTAGGCGAAGGCAATTTTTATTTTTGTCTCAATCCAGAGTACCCCTTTTTGGGAGACGGATTTCAACCATATAAAAAACCAACTTTTTGCCTAACTCTTCTCTGGTGGGGAGGCAAGTAAACAGGAACTTATTTGAAAATAATGTTGGAAATGTGTTGAAAATTTTAACAGGTTATTTTAAGGTGCAGATGGAGCGAGGAAAGGAACAACTCCTTCTTTTTAAGAGCAGGTGCAGGAGCAGTTACTTTTTAAAAAGTAGGAGCATGGAGGGGAAGCCATCTCAAATTTTAGGGAGAGAGTGGGAGTCGCTCTCAAACTAATGGAGCAAGTAACACCCTGATATACACATTATTTTTCTTTGTTATTGTTTTGGTGATAAAGACAAATGAATGGATTCAGATATCTACGGTGAAGCATTTCCTAAATGTTAGAGGGAGTCATCTCCCTTACATTATGTGTCGCCTCCTGTATGGGAAGCGTCTATATTTTTATTTATAAAATATAATTATCCACGGACGCGTGTTTCGCCGTCATATGGTTCCTCAGCAAGATTCGAAACCGTGACTACAGTTACTGCAGTCCGGCGCATTTAACCTACGAAATATTGTCAGAATTACAGGGCATTTTATCGCACATAAATGTGTCCATTATTTTTGTTTGTTACTGTTTTGGCGATAAAGACCAATGCATAAATTAAGATATCTACGGTAAAGCACACCCATGGATGATTACATTTTATAAATAAAAATATGGATGCTCTCCATATATTAATTTTTTACGTACATAAAAGTAATCCATGGACACGTCATCACCATGCTGATGACGGCTGTGAGCCAGAAACACGTGTCCATGGATTACTTTTATGTACGTAAAAAAATAATATATATATATATATATATTTATTTATTCTGGTACAGAAAAATTAGTACAACATTCGACCAGAATAAATAAATATTATGCTCTTAATTTTTAACTTTAATTCTTAATTAATCGAGCACTCTGCTGGGATTTTTCCTACCATTTTACAAAGAAGTTATATATATATATATATATATATATATATATATATATATATATATATATTATTATTATTATTAATTTTATAAGTACATAAAAGTAATACATGGACACATGTTTTTGGCTCACAGCCGTCATCAGCATGACTAACTTAGACAAGGATCGAACGTTCGATATTGACTATAGTTCAGCGTTTTACCATTGGACTACAATTACACACACACACATATATATATATATATATATATATATATATATATATATATATATATATATATATATATATATATAGTGTCAGGTTGTATATGAAAAGAAATCAAATAAAGTGCTCGATCATATATATATATATATATATATATATATATATATATATATATATATATATATATATATATAGATAGATAGATAAAGTGGATTGATAATGATAAAATATATACTCCTGTCATCCTGAAGTTGAATATAAACAAACCTATGTAAATTTAAATATAAATATACAAACATAAATGCGGGAAGAACAATATTTATGTATATGTAGAGATGATATAACTTGGTATTGGTGGGATTATAGATGTCTTACGCGCTCGGCGTCTCAAGTGGTTTAGTCATATACAGAGTGCCACCTCTGGCATCAACTCCATAACACGCCTGGATATCCCAGACATTAGGGCACATCGTAGACCAAGAAAAACCGGGCTTGAGTGCGTAAGAAGTGATGTGATTACATGCAACATATAAACTCTTTGGATCGAACTGCATTAAAAGCAGGCGTTAAACGTTGCCTGATGTTGCCCACACTTGCAAAACCTTAAATACCAAAGCGTGATGATGATGATGATGATGATGATGATGATGATGATGATGATGATGTTGTTCTATTAGTAGTAATAGTAGTAGTAGTAGTAGTAGTAGTAGTTGTAGCATAGACGAATAGAAAAAGCGAATAGACTAAAACAATACAATTGTGAGATTTTTAACATTTCGTGTTTATTATCAAAAACATCTGCGGTAATGAGTAAAGATGTTGTTTTCAATTTAAAAAATGACATAGACAGAAGATGAAGGGAGAGAGTAACAAATTTACATGGTGACGGAATATAAATTGCTGAAAAACATAAAAGATTAGTGTAAAATTAGGAAAGGAAAGTTGAAATTGTGGAAGGGAAAATAATGTTTTGTATTTTAGAAAAAATAGATTTTTTAACCAGTAACTCAATTTATGTTATGCTCTTAAACTATGATGTTTAGCTAAAATAGGAGTGATGTTGTAGAAACCTATTCGCTGTTTGGTGGTGTGTTTAGATTAGGAATAATATATATAGATATATTATGTATACATAATCTTTATTATTATTAAACGATGAAATGAGATTATTGTTAATCCATAATCTAATCCCAACTTTTAATAAGTGATAGCCTAGGAAGCAAACTGAATAAATATCCAACTATCATGTTGTGCACGTAGAAATAGGTGTGCATAAAGAATGGCTTATTTAGAAAATGTATTTAACTCTGAATAATTTTCCGGATAAATGTGTCCTTTTTTTGTCAAGATGAAAAAGAAGAAAGAGAGAAAAATAAATACTAACGGTTTGACTCTGTATTCTTCAAACAAATAAGTCGACAATTGAAAATCAATAGACTTATCGTGAACTGGGAAGGCTTAACTTGATCACAAGTTAAAACAGCTTTGCTTACAACCGACAGGTGGGGACTGCACTCCCTCCCCTCTCACCCTCATCTTCCTTTCTCCTTCTCACTCTCTTTTTCACTTTTTCTTGTTTACTAACTCTTCTCTCTTATACTCTCTCTTATTTCTTCTTCCCACTTCTTTCTTTAACACCATACTTTCTATTCTACCTCTTTTTCATCTAACCCTTTTCCCTCCTACATATGCTTCCATGACTCTCTCTCCTCCCTCTCTCAGATTTTATTATCGATCTATTATATTTTGAGAAAGAATCTCTTTACCTCTTTTTTACTCTCCCTCTCTTTCCCTCTCTCTCCATCCCTTTTTTTCTCCCTTTTGCCTCTTCTTCCTCCCTTTCTCTCTATTTCTCTTGTTTACTATCACTTCTACCTCTCTTTCATTTAACACTTCTTCGTCCTCCTACCTGTCTCCATGACACTCTCTCTTCTGTTTTTTCTCTTCTCTTTTAAGTGACAGTCTTCTAGAGGTTGAAGGTTCAATCCTTACTACAGGCGATAATAACTAAGATTAATTTAATAAATAATTAACACTTCTACTCGGTTATCTCCCCTTGTGGAATAAATAAAGGGTTTAGTTTGAAATTCCGTATAGATTCCCGAATTCGACATAAAGGTCCCCGAGTTTGCAAAGATACACCTGATATAGGTTAAAGGTGAGATCGGCCGAAACGTTGTGAAAATATCAACCAAGATGAGAATAATAGTCCGAATAATCCAATGAATACAAATTATCAACCCTCATCTAAAAAATTCAGAAACATAAACTACTTGTTTGTTTTCACAAAAACTTGAAATGCAACTTTTCTACACAATAATAAAGTCTGTGTACCATAACATTAGAATTGAATTTACAGCACCAAGAAACACACAGAAAAAAAATCAATTATCGATTAAATAAAAAAATTAAATTTTTTTTGTGTATAATTTAAAAGATTATCTCCTTTATTTTGCATATGTTCTATTAAAACCCTTTGCTGAATCTTTTGTTATATTTTTCAAGTAGATCTATCATCTTCCTGGTGAGAAATTGTCTGAAATCTATATAATAAAACGCTCAAGTATTTCATGTTAGTATGTACGTTATCACCTTTTACACACATTTAAAAAAAAAATGAGATAGTTCGAGCAGCAAAAAAATGTTGATGTCGCTAAGGTAAACAATTCCGACTTTACTCATTTTAAAATGAACTGTTCCAAAATCAAATTATGTCACCCCGTCAGCTAAAACAGTACAGTTGTAAATAAATAAATTTCCAAAAAGTGACATTCGTTTTATTGATTTGAAGTATATTCAGCCAATAATTATTTTACAGTAAGAAGACAGAGAATATTTATTATTAAAAAAATAAATAAATTGCTTCAATTTTAAATAAAGAAGACACATATTCGTTTTACTTATTTAAAGAATATTTAGTTTACGATGAAAATTATTTTTATGGAAGAAAAATCATTTTTTAATAGACATTTTTTGAAAAAGAATATCATTATGAACAGTAAATTATGAAGATTGATGTAGAAAGCACCATGGAATTTCCACGGACTGCTGCTGCGTTTTTATGCATTTGAGCTTTCAACCCTTTTGAGCTATTTTCTAGGAAGGAATTGAAAAGTTAAAGTCTAGAGTGTGTCTTGTTAAGGTCGCTGGTAAGAACTTTTATGTTTAAATATTTGAAGAATATGACAGTACAAATAGATCAAAGACATTTAAGAATGGTCATCATTGCGTTAACACTGACTGTGTCAACATTCACTCCAACACTTCGCTCAAATTGAAAGAATATCCAGTGCCTTTTGGTGAAAAATTTGGCTATTCCAATATTTCAACAGCAAATCCAAGACCATACATAACTGATCACATCCTGGCAGGAGTGCTTCTTTAAAACTCGTTTAGAAGCGATTTGTCTGCCTCACAATGGTAAAAGATATTGCATTTTGGATTGTGACCTGCTTGACATTTGAGAAAAACAAAATACAATACCATACAAAATAATCTATAGGTACTTTTAAAACACCCCGATCCTTATTTAAACATGTCCATGTGGATATAGTAGGACTCCTACCTGTCAAGGACACAATTACATACTAACTATCCTTGACAGATTTTTACGATGGCCAATCGCAACAACCCTAAAAAAATATTTCAGCAGAAATGGTTGCCAAAGTTATAATACATGAATTAATATCTAATTTCAGTGTACACGGTTGCAACAGAGGATCCCAATTCAGATCCCATATATTCACAGAATTTACGAATTAGTTGAAGGAATACAACCTTGTATAATCGCCATCCATGTAACATTTTTAAGCATACACCAAGCATCAGCATCACACACATTGACCAGCCATATGGAAGGAACATCAATAAACAGCATCATCCAGTTGATCAAAAGCGTGTTGACACCCTTCGCACACAAATAAGTGGCATTCAGTAGCACAGCTAAACTGCTACCTCTGATTAACTCACACATACATCTCAACAAAGTTTTTGCTTCCATAAAGCGAGTATGAGAGACATTTAACTTGCATAGAAACTTTCATAGCAACGAAAACACAACTTGCATTCAAACATCCTTAAACATCTTTCTCTCAATACATGTGTATTATCTTAATCATTTATATTTTGAACTTTTATTTCATTGTTGTGTAATTTACACGGCCCACCACAAATCAAAGCATTTTTGCTGGCACAGTTGTCTAGTTGTCTATTCCAAAACTACTTTCTGCCAGTTGAGTAGAATTTTGCGTCCTAAAATAATGAACTATTTATTCCGTCTACCTCCAGTTTCTCATTTTGATTGTTTTTAACACATTATGAAATAAAATAACAAAGTAAAATATGAAAAAAAAAACTGAAATTTTTATTAACATTAAATTGAATTCCTTTTTTTAATTTTGACAAATTGGAAAACTTTTTTTCTTTAAAAATTTTTTAGAAATAAACACATTTTTTTATGTTGCATTACTTGTTTGATCTTCCCATCCTTTAGTCACCACATTCGCCTTGCGTTTTATTACACCCACTGTCATGTGAAGCCAGTCACACACACAAGTTTTACGCACAATAAAAAAATGGTCCGTCTTGTGAGAACTTCAGAGATGCCGGAACTGACGATGGTCTTCATGATCTGTGTGCCACATTCAACCTAAAACCCAGTTTGGTACTAAAGCTACACCTGGTTCACTATTGTTTTACAAATATTCAACAAGCTATATCTGCCATTTGCATCCAATATCTCATCTATTATTTCCTTTTTCCACTACCTATTTTTTCTACTGGAGAGCAGATGAGGAGCTATTCTTTGATATCAACAAGTCACGCGTAGGTATTAGGGGAACTTTGTTCCCTATATACTGCATATTACTATAGTTCGATGTGTATGTAGGTAAAAACAAGTATATCAGTGCATCCATGAATGCATAAGCAACAGATATAAAGGTATTTTATAGGATAATGATATTAAGCAGATACTAAAATGTAAAGAAATCATCTAAACCTCGTGTAGTTTCACTTGGTGAATGAGTGTCTCACTTGGTGATTTTCCAAGGTTGGTCAAAAATAAAGAAAACCTCGGGCTGAGGTAAAATAAAGAAGATAATGAAAAACCACCACAATTGAAGAGAATCACACAACTTCTTTGATTTGAATCATCATTGAAGGCAGATGTATGAAGAAATATTAACTTTAAATAACACTGAACCCAGAGAATGATATTGACCAACTATGCATAAAAGAAAAAAGGGGATAGAAGACTGGTAAGTATTGAAGACTGTATAGAGAACGCGATAAAAAGAGTAGAAAAATACATAACACAAAATACAGAGAAACTGATTACCGTCGTCCAAATAAGCCCCAAGGTGAACAATGTGAAGAACAGTGAACTAGTAAACAAAAGGTGAGAAAGTAAAACAATTATACACAAAAACACATGAACATGAAAGAGGAGTTCAACAGAAAAAAAACGGAATCGCAAATGACAGCTTCACAAAACAATGCAATCAGAACAAACTGCATAACAGTCAAGATAGACATGACCCAGGAAACAGAAAATGTACATTCTGTTTACAAAGAAACAAAAAGGTAAACCGCATCATATGGAAATGCACTAAACTAGCCTTAAGGAATATAAAAGCAGCCATGACTTGACCGTGTAGGTAGTCCACTGGGAACAGTGCAAACAACTGCACTTTGAACAAAGAGACAAAAAGTACAAGCACAAAATGGAGAACTAAAGGCACAAAACCTTATGAGACATGGAAATACAAAGAGACAAACTCATCCAAGCAAGAGAATAATAGTCAACAAAACGGAAAAAAACCCTGCTAAATTTTACCATTCTAGATTTTGACATCCTAGCAGTTCACAGGGTGAAGATAAATAAGGCACAAAAAACTAAGCAAATACATATAACTTGGTAGAGAGTTGAAGGGAATAAGAACATTAAGAAAACTAAAGCAATAACATTAATTGTAGGAGCACTAGAAACAGTCCCGGAAAACCTGGAAAAAACTAGGAGAAATTGGAATCAAAGTGAAGATTGATACAGCTGAAATATTGAAAAATATTTTTGAGTAACAACCGGTAAGATCGACGAACAACCGGTAAGTTGCAACAAAATAAAGTTGCATAAACACAACTAAAAGTATAGGAAGAACATCACACAAAATTAAGGGAAATGAAACTTCCAGGCTAGATATGTAAGACCCCCCCCCCCTTAAAAAAAACGGTGACACTAACATCGGTTGGTACTACACAAAATTGGTATGAAGGGTCAAGGAGGATGGAAAGCTCGAGGATAAAGAGCACCATCCTGACTTCCATGAGAAAGGTACGAATAGTACTGAAATCCTGAGGTGGCTCATTGTTACTCAAATTCCAGCGAAAACAACAACCGTTATCAATGAGAATTCAATGGTAAACGGTTGTTGCGAGAATGCAAATCGATGTTCAACAGTGATTGAAACAAGTGGAAAATGGTGTAAATATGGGGTGAGAATACGGAAGGCCTGTCCAAGATTACTGTTAACATAATCCGTCTGTCTCGGACAACACCTTCGACACCCAGAAAAGAGAAATGATTACCTCAAGTATTTTCAGAGAAAGTTATTCCCTTCCACTAGCGATTGAAATGCGATTGGAGGATAGTGGCGGTCACAAAGGAGGCATATTTTTGGGGTCAGATTAAGGTTGTTATTATAGGGGCGTTGGGGAAGTGTTTAAGATTGTCTGCTTCCAAATCCCGGATCTGGCTTAGACTCACAAGTCTGCCACTGCATGCAGAGGATCAGCGTTGCAAATCCGGTCACCAAATAAGAATGTGGTTTTGGTTTCTCTTGTCATTGGAGGGGATGCTAATTGGCATTTTGCCCGTTCCAGCTTTAAAATCCTCTGTCTGAAGATTGACAGCAAGACAAGACTGAGGGGGTTGTAATAGGGAAAGAGGTTGTTTGCACAGCCGGGTTCAAGGTTGGAGTTTGGGTTCAGAGGACTGGGCAGAGTCTTTTGTCATCATGAGATCTGGAAGGGAGTGGGGCTCAGCCACCTTCTTTTTCTTGATTTTCTTGGTCACCTTGATTTTTGCCTTGCTGTCCTCTTCTTTGACCTAGTCATAAGCGTCTCTTCCTCTTTGCTTCTCTCCTTCGGATTCTGAAAAGAGGACCAGATGCTTTCTTTTTACTACATCTATCGTTGTCTTGGATGTCGATGGCTGCGGCTGCAGCTTGTCTTTGTCTAACTCTTTTGCTGGACCTTTGTCAGCTTAAGATGGATTTGTTGGTGTCTGATTCTGAGGAAACAGGGTTGGAGGAGATTTGGTTGTTTTCTGTTTTTTTCAAACGACCTATCTTTCCAGCCTATCTTTGTCCTGATTGAAACAGCAGCAGGGGTATTCACTGGGACAATTCTCTTGATTATATGTTCCTGCTGCTAGCAGCGCCAGCGATGCAGTTGTCATCCCTCCACAATGATGGACAGGTTCCAGAACACACACTTGAGCAGTGCCGGAATAGAGTTCCACATCAGTATTTTTAGTGGACCATGTACAAGGATGACTGCCTTGATGTCACCATATTGTGATAGTCATATTGTCCAGTTGTCATGTTCCTATGTTGAAGACGGTTGTACGTCTCTTGTTCAGATACTCAGATTTCAGCCTCAGGTGCCTCCACTTTATGGCTGATCTGGTCAGCTTTTATAATTTTTCATCAGTAAGCAGCAACACATCCCACATGGTGAAACTCTAGAGGCAGATGTTTGAAATAGTCCTTTGTTGAATGACATTGGCTTCATAATGTTGCTCTCGGTGTATTTTGTATATGTGGTATGGAAGATCTGTATGTATTGGCCAGACGACATCTGTGTCTGTGATCGCCATGTTGCCCCCCCCCCCTCTACTAGCACTAGCTTCTGTTGCTGTCCAACCGGGATTGAATTTATGGCATTGACACTTTTTGCCCATTCCAGTTGCAATATCTTTTGCCTTTCTGGGCTGCTCTGTGTTTCCAGGTGTTGCTACGTATGAGCATTTTAGATGATTTACTCCTACCTCCTGGATGGCTCGGTTTGGAGGTCCTCATGGCAAAACTCACAGCTCCCTTCATGAAGAATGAAGCAGTCCCTCCCTCCTTTACGACCTCTAGGGGCGTCTTTGGGCGAAGGATATGATTCTATGTCTTCCGATGAGCAGCTGATATTTTTGTCCAGCAGATAAACAAAAAGAACATCTGTCTCCCTGCCGGATGGAGGTCTTTCGGGATGGAGGGATGTGTGTGGTATCCCTCCCTGCTCGAACTGAAGTGATGCTGGGTGCAGCACTTCCTGCTCAGACTGAGATGCTATCAGGTGTACCCCCACCTCCCTGCTCGGATGGAGGTGCTACTCGGGGCAGCATACCCCAACACACGAGCCATTCTATCACAAGTGGTACCACTTTTAGAGACTGAGGTGCTGCCGAGTTCAGTATCTCCCTGTTTTTTCTTAGAGAGCTGGTGTCAGTAGCCCCTGCGATGAAGGAAGCTGAAAGGCTACTAGTAGCCCTTTGAGACATTTTGGGAGTATCTCAAGTGGCACTTCCAACTGATTCTATTCCATTAGCTCCCATAAGAGACAGCTTCGGACACGTTAGAGACATTGAATGTCTAGGAACAACCGCCGTTTCTACAGCTAAGAGATGCATATTTTGGATTGGAGCCTGGTTATTACACCAATGTTAGATCGCTACTTAATCTCTTCTGAAACTCGTGGTCCAAATCAGACCCTGGAAAAGGTTTAAGAGTGAAAGAGAGTGCAGCTTTCTCAATTAGGAAATGGAATAGGCATTTGAAAAAAAAGGGGGTTAATTAATGTCACTGTATGCACAAATGCCTTCTTTGTGACGTACTGGACGAACGAGTTTAAATCAATGTCACTGGGGTAAGAACGTTTCCTTTATGACTAACTGGAAACACTAAAAAATGTCACTAGGGGCTGGACTAAGTGTCATTAATCAACAACCAGAGAGACTGCCCTAAACGGCGCTGATTAACAACTAGACATGTAGTCTGGTGAAGTTAGTCAAACTTCAACAAGCGTCCTGTTGCCAGACGAAAAAATAAAGCAGGACGGTTATTTAAAACAGTTCCGGGAAAGGGTATCAAATAAGAGTTGATATCTAAGAAGACAACCAACTGTCCTAGAACAGGAACAAAGACAAGGCACAAATACCACACTTGGATCGTGTGTAAAAGACTAGATCGCTGACAAATATTCACAAGATAATAGCAATTATCGATGGAGTGAAGTGGATGAGTAAAGTAGTTTTGTGATGGATCGAAATGTGATTTGAGTGAACGTCAAAAAGCAAATGTCTTGAATAGCTACCCTCTTTCTTTCTCCGATTCGTTGGGATACGCTTTCCTTTTCACTTCTAAAAGGTAAGTTAGTTTTTACAGGAACGTGTGAACTCAATATTTTCCAACCAATGAATATTGTTTCAAACCCAAAATCTGACAAGCCTTTCTTTATTCAAACTTTATTGAATGAACATTTACTGACTAAGAATGACTTTTATATTCATGTAAACTTGTAGTTCTATAAATGTTTTGTTATTTAATCATGTTTTTCTTGATTTTTCATTTACAAAACTATTTTCATGTTAAGTTAGCACTTGCTAGTTGGTGACCCTAATATTCTCTCAAAATTTCATTTCTTTCCATTTCCATTTCAATATGCATACATGCCCGTATATATCTTCCTTCCTTCGCCATAGTTTCTTCTTAGAAACACAACAAAGATCACTTTATCCATCTTATGGTAGTATGCTGCAAAACTATAAAGGCCCTATTTACTTGTCCCTCCCCCTCCCACTTATGCCCCTCTCTATTCAGAAAAAGTTCGACACAGGATCGATTTTTAATGTGAAGCACCCCCAAAATAGACACTCTTGATTTGAGACAAAAATAAAAATTGCCCTAGTTGAGAAGGATTTCTCTTCTTCTGCTAAGGACAGAATAGATATTTCACTTCGATCCAAGCCCGAAGGCCGGGAAATGCTTGTCTTGTATATTATCTTTTCCTTTAACCCTAGATTTTTATTAGGGCTGCATGATTTTCTTTTTTCTTTTTTTTTAAATCTTTAATGATTTTCTTTTTTTTTTAAATCTTTAATGATTTTTTTTTTTTCTTTTTTTAAATCTTTAATGATTTTTTTTTTTTTTAAATCTTTAATGATTTTCTTTTTTTTTAAATCTTTAATTATTTTCTTTGTTTTTTTTATCTTTAATTATTTTCTTTGTTTTTTTAATCTTTAATGATTTTCTTTCTTTTTTAAAATCTTTAATGATTTTCTTTTTTTAAAAATCTTTAATGATTTTCTTTGTTTTTTTTAATCTTTAATGATTTTCTTTTTTTTAATCTTTAATGATTTTCTTTTTTTTAAAATCTTTAATGATTTTCTTTTTCTTTTTTTTAATCTTTAATGATTTTTTAAAAAAATCTTTAATGATTTTCTTTGTTTTTGTTTTAATCTTTAATGATTTTTTTAAAAAATCTTTAATGATTTTCTTTTTCTTTTAAAAAATCTTTAATGATTTTCTTTTTTTCTTTTCTTTTTTTTTTTTAATCTTTAATGATTTTCTTTTTCTTTTTTTTATTTTCTTTTGTTAAAATCTTTAATGTATCTTCTTGATGGTTATGTATCGTTTATTATTCCGAGAAAAGTCGTGGCTACAATCTGTTTAAGCACGACAAAAGACGTGAAAATGACTTGCGGTAAATAGAATAATGGCAGCACTATGGAACAAGGTGTTAGAAAGGGGTGGAAGAGCCGACCGGTAGCAAGCTGGGTTGTTCAAGGGCCCACCAATCCCCACAAACCCACGCCCTTCAATGTCTCCATGTCGTTGTATACCCTCGATAGGCACGTTGTCTAAACATGTTGTTACTTCAGTTAGAGGCAGGCGGTGGGGGTTCCCACGGAAATCAATCGTGTTTAATGCCCCAGAGCTGGTACCAGCACGGTTGGCGTAGGGGGGAGAGGGTGTGTGTGGGTGGTGGGTGGTCCCCTTTGAGCAAACGGTAGTTTAACTCAAACTGTGTATGTAATTATTCTTATGATCGTATCTTGTGAAAAACACCGCTGGTGTTCAAAGAGAGAGAGAGAGAGAGAGAGAGAGAGAGAGAGAGAGAGAGAGAGAGAGAGAGAGAGAGAGATCAAAACAATAAATGTTTATTGATACATATCTCAAAAAGTCTGTTTGAGAGAACAACTGAACCTATTCACGCATCTATATTTTTATGCCATCAATTGTTATGAAAGCGAACCCATGGCACGCGTGTCAGCAATGGAACGCCATATGGGTTATAGGCACAACTTAAAAGAAATATATTTCAAATTTTATTTTTTATGTTTTAAAACTATGAGAATAGTTGATGGAGCGGACGAGTTCGAATACTTGTGGAGACGGTTCATGACAAGAATCTGTTGACATTGGATTTGAAGACGACCATGTTGCAATCCGCAGGGAAGCAGTCCCGTGGTTGCGTGTTTCACAGACGAACTGACACTAGGCACACGGAGGAAGAAAGGAAAGTTGTTATCCATTGTGGTAGTAAGACGTGTTCTTGCTGTGACTGTTTTACAAGAATACACCAGAGATTGGAGCTCAGTCGAGCACTTTCTATGGAAATAGCGATAGAGTAGCAAGAGACTAGCTCTTCTGTTAGAAAGGGACTGTAAGGCAACGAATAGATTATCCACCACGTGATTTCGAAGTCGATTTTGAACTCTTTGAATTTTAATATGATTATTCCTTATTTTCATATCATAAACTCTTTGAATTTAAATATGATTATTACTTTTTTTTCATATCATAAACTCTTTGAATTTTAATATGATTATTACTTTTTTTTCATATCATAAACTCTTTGAATTTTAATATGATTATTACTTTTTTTCATATCATAAACTCTTTGAATTTAAATATGATTATTACTTTTTTTTTCATATCATAAACTCTTTGAATTTTAATATGATTATTACTTTTTTTTCATATAATAAACTCTTTGAATTTTAATATGATTATTACTTTTTTTTTCACATCATAAACTCTTTGAATTTTAATATGATTATTACTTTTTTTTCATATCATAAACTCTTTGAATTTAAATATGATTATTACTTTTTTTTCATATCATAAACTCTTTGAATTTTAATATGATTATTACTTTTTTTTCATATAATAAACCCTTTGAATTTTAATATGATTATTACTTTTTTTTTCACATCATACACTCTTTGAATTTTAATATGATTGTTACTTTTTTTCATATCATAAACTCTTTGAATTTTAATATGATTATTACTTTTTTTTCATATCATAAACTCTTTGAATTTTAATATGATTATTACTTTTTTTTCATATCATAAACTCTTTGAATTTTAATATGATTATTACTTTTTTTTTCTATATCATAAACTCTTTGAATTTTAATATGATTATAACTTTTTTTTCATATAATAAACTCTTTGAATTTTAATATGATTATTACTTTTTTTTCACATCATAAACTCTTTGAATTTTAATATGATTGTTACTTTTTTTCATATCATAAACTCTTTGAATTTTAATATGATTATTACTTTTTTTTCATATCATAAACTCTTTGAATTTTAATATGATTATTACTTTTTTTTCACATCATAAACTCTTTGAATTTTAATATGATTATTACTTTTTTTTTCATATCATAAACTCTTTGAATTTTAATATGATTATTACTTTTTTTTTCACATCATAAACTCTTTGAATTTTAATATGATTGTTACTTTTTTTTTCATATCATAAACTCTTTGAATTTTAATATGATTATTACTTTTTTTTCATATCATAAACTCTTTGAATTTTAATATGATTATTACTTTTTTTTCATATCATAAACTCTTTGAATTTGAATATGATTATTACTTTTTTTTTCACATCATAAACTCTTTGAATTTTAATATGATTATTACTTTTTTTCATAAACTCGTTCGAGTTGTAGTTAGTTCAACTGTCATTTTCTTTCAACTTACCTGCGGCTGGTCAACATCACCTGGCTATGTGGGTTGGTTTTCGCACTTAAGAATTTTTTTGGCTGTTTTCATTATCAGTTTTGTGGTTTATATGATGTCAATCCTTTATCTGATCCCAATTTCTTCTAGTCTTTGTGCCAGATTTTCCGGAACTGTTTCAATTTCTCCTTAAGCTTAACCCTGTGACCTGCTGGGATGACGAAGTCTACTATTGTGCAGTTTTTCCTCCATGTTGACTATTAGTATGTCTGTTTTTTCTAGTTTCGATGAGTTTATTTCTTTGAATTTCGAATTCACTCCAGATCTAAAATGGAAGACTTACATCAAGTCTGCTGCCAAGGTCACTGGAAAAATGGTTGGATCATTCTACCATTTCAGAAATGACATGAATCCTGATGCAATACTCTACCTGTCACATCTAGAGATGCACCGCTCAGAGTACTCTCCATTGTCTTGACAGAGTTCAAGATCGACTTTAAAATATAATGGGGGATGATCTCTTCCATTCCTTACAGCTCCTTTCTCACAGATGAGATGTCGCTAGTCTCTCTCTACTCTATCGTTACTTTCATGAAAGGTGCTCGACTGATCTCCAATCTCTGGTCTCCCCAACATAGCTTCTGTCCCGTCTGTGCAACACTTTGCCGCGATACTACTTCCCTGCAGCTTACAATATAGTTGTCTTCCAATCCAATGTCAGCAGATTCCTATCATATACCGTCTCTACAAGTAACCAAACTTAGTTTATTCCATTCATCATCCACAATCCTTTCTTGAGATTTTTCACTTTCATTCCATCTCGTTAACCGCTATCCTTGAGTGGCCTTCTGTATTCATAAGTGGTGATACAGCAGTAAAAATAATGTGTCTCTATATTCAAAGCATAGTTGTTTGTATAGCTCCACCAAGTACAATATTCAAAGCGTAGTTGTTTATATAGCCCCACCAAGTACAATATTCAAAGCATAGTTGTTTGTATAGCTCCACCAAGTACAATATTCAAAGCGTAGTTGTTTATATAGCCCCACCAAGTACAATATTCAAAGCATAGTTGTTTGTATAGCTCCACCAAGTACAATATTCAAAGCGTAGTTGTTTGTATAGCCCCACCAAGTACAATATTCAAAGCGTAGTTGTTTGTATAGCCCCACCAAGTACAATATTCAAAGCGTAGTTGTTTGTATAGCCCCACCAAGTACAATATTCAAAGCGTAGTTGTTTGTATAGCTTCACCAAGTACAATATTCAAAGCGTAGTTGTTTGTATAGCTTCACCAAGTACAATATTCAAAGCGTAGTTGTTTGTATAGCTTCACCAAGTACAATATTCAAAGCGTAGTTGTTTGTATAGCTTCACCAAGTACAATATTCAAAGCGTAGTTGTTTGTATAGCTCCACCAAGTACAATATTCAAAGCGTAGTTGTTTGTATAGCCACACCAAGTACAATATTAAAAGCGTAGTTGTTTGTATAGCTTCACCAAGTACAATATTCAAAGCGTAGTTGTTTGTATAGCTTCACCAAGTACAATATTCAAAGCGTAGTTGTTTGTATAGCTTCACCAAGTACAATATTCAAAGCGTAGTTGTTTGTATAGCTTCACCAAGTACAATATTCAAAGCGTAGTTGTTTGTATAGCTTCACCAAGTACAATATTCAAAGCGTAGTTGTTTGTATAGCTTCACCAAGTACAATATTCAAAGCGTAGTTGTTTGTATAGCTTCACCAAGTACAATATTCAAAGCGTAGTTGTTTGTATAGCTTCACCAAGTACAATATTCAAAGCGTAGTTGTTTGTATAGCCACACCAAGTACAATATTCAAAGCGTAGTTGTTTGTATAGCCACACCAAGTACAATATTCAAAGCGTAGTTGTTTGTATAGCTTCACCAAGTACAATATTCAAAGCGTAGTTGTTTGTATAGCCACACCAAGTACAATATTCAAAGCGTAGTTGTTTGTATAGCTTCACCAAGTACAATATTCAAAGCGTAGTTGTTTGTATAGCTTCACCAAGTACAATATTCAAAGCGTAGTTGTTTGTATAGCTTCACCAAGTACAATATTCAAAGCGTAGTTGTTTGTATAGCTTCACCAAGTACAATATTCAAAGCGTAGTTGTTTGTATAGCTTCACCAAGTACAATATTCAAAGCGTAGTTGTTTGTATAGCTTCACCCAGTACAATATTCAAAGCGTAGTTGTTTGTATAGCTTCACCAAGTACAATATTCAAAGCGTAGTTGTTTGTATAGCCACACCAAGTACAATATTCAAAGCGTAGTTGTTTGTATAGCTCTATCAAGTACAATATTCAAAGCGTAGTTGTTTGTATAGCTTCACCAAGTACAATATTCAAAGCGTAGTTGTTTGTATAGCTTCACCAAGTACAATATTCAAAGCGTAGTTGTTTGTATAGCTTCACCAAGTACAATATTCAAAGCGTAGTTGTTTGTATAGCCACACCAAGTACAATATTCAAAGCGTAGTTGTTTGTATAGCTTCACCAAGTACAATATTCAAAGCGTAGTTGTTTGTATAGCCACACCAAGTACAATATTCAAAGCGTAGTTGTTTGTATAGCTTCACCAAGTACAATATTCAAAGCGTAGTTGTTTGTATAGCCACACCAAGTACAATATTCAAAGCGTAGTTGTTTGTATAGCCACACCAAGTACAATATTCAAAGCGTAGTTGTTTGTATAGCCACACCAAGTACAATATTCAAAGCGTAGTTGTTTGTATAGCTTCACCAAGTACAATATTCAAAGCGTAGTTGTTTGTATAGCTTCACCAAGTACAATATTCAAAGCGTAGTTGTTTGTATAGCCACACCAAGTACAATATTCAAAGCGTAGTTGTTTGTATAGCCACACCAAGTACAATATTCAAAGCGTAGTTGTTTGTATAGCTTCACCAAGTACAATATTCAAAGCGTAGTTGTTTGTATAGCTTCACCAAGTACAATATTCAAAGCGTAGTTGTTTGTATAGCTTCACCAAGTACAATATTCAAAGCGTAGTTGTTTGTATAGCCACACCAAGTACAATATTCAAAGCGTAGTTGTTTGTATAGCTCCACCAAGTACAATATTCAAAGCGTAGTTGTTTGTATAGCCACACCAAGTACAATATTCAAAGCGTAGTTGTTTGTATAGCCACACCAAGTACAATATTCAAAGCGTAGTTGTTTGTATAGCTTCACCAAGTACAATATTCAAAGCGTAGTTGTTTGTATAGCTTCACCAAGTACAATATTCAAAGCGTAGTTGTTTGTATAGCCACACCAAGTACAATATTCAAAGCGTAGTTGTTTGTATAGCCACACCAAGTACAATATTCAAAGCGTAGTTGTTTGTATAGCTCCACCAAGTACAATATTCAAAGCGTAGTTGTTTGTATAGCTTCACCAAGTACAATATTCAAAGCGTAGTTGTTTGTATAGCCACACCAAGTACAATATTCAAAGCGTAGTTGTTTGTATAGCCACACCAAGTACAATATTCAAAGCGTAGTTGTTTGTATAGCTTCACCAAGTACAATATTCAAAGCGTAGTTGTTTGTATAGCTTCATCAAGTACAATATTCAAAGCGTAGTTGTTTGTATAGCCACACCAAGTACAATATTCAAAGCGTAGTTGTTTGTATAGCCACACCAAGTACAATATTCAAAGCGTAGTTGTTTGTATAGCTTCACCAAGTACAATATTCAAAGCGTAGTTGTTTGTATAGCTTCACCAAGTACAATATTCAAAGCGTAGTTGTTTGTATAGCTTCACCAAGTACAATATTCAAAGCGTAGTTGTTTGTATAGCCACACCAAGTACAATATTCAAAGCGTAGTTGTTTGTATAGCTCCACCAAGTACAATATTCAAAGCGTAGTTGTTTGTATAGCCACACCAAGTACACTATTCAAAGCGTAGTTGTTTGTATAGCCACACCAAGTACAATATTCAAAGCATAGTTGTTTGTATAGCTTCACCAAGTACAATATTCAAAGCGTAGTTGTTTGTATAGCTTCACCAAGTACAATATTCAAAGCGTAGTTGTTTGTATAGCCCCACCAAGTACAATATTCAAAGCGTAGTTGTTTGTATAGCCACACCAAGTACAATATTCAAAGCGTAGTTGTTTGTATAGCCACACCAAGTACAATATTCAAAGCGTAGTTGTTTGTATAGCTTCACCAAGTACAATATTCAAAGCGTAGTTGTTTGTATAGCTTCACCAAGTACAATATTCAAAGCGTAGTTGTTTGTATAGCCACACCAAGTACAATATTCAAAGCGTAGTTGTTTGTATAGCCACACCAAGTACAATATTCAAAGCGTAGTTGTTTGTATAGCTTCACCAAGTACAATATTCAAAGCGTAGTTGTTTGTATAGCTTCACCAAGTACAATATTCAAAGCGTAGTTGTTTGTATAGCTCCACCAAGTACAATATTCAAAGCGTAGTTGTTTGTATAGCTTCACCAAGTACAATATTCAAAGCGTAGTTGTTTGTATAGCCACACCAAGTACAATATTCAAAGCGTAGTTGTTTGTATAGCTTCACCAAGTACAATATTCAAAGCGTAGTTGTTTGTATAGCTCCACCAAGTACAATATTCAAAGCGTAGTTGTTTGTATAGCCACACCAAGTACAATATTCAAAGCGTAGTTGTTTGTATAGCCACACCAAGTACAATATTCAAAGCGTAGTTGTTTGTATAGCTTCACCAAGTACAATATTCAAAGCGTAGTTGTTTGTATAGCTCCACCAAGTACAATACTTTCCCAGCAAAGTCATGCCTATTTTTATATTTCTTTTCGGCCGACTTTCTGCATTTACTTCTGATGTGGTTTAATGTTTCGTGTCTTTGTCAACAAAGTCTATACTTGCTATTTTCCTGGTCTATGTTTGAGGGCACAACTAAACCTAATCACACATGTATTTTTTATGCCGTCAATTGTTACGATGAGGAACACATAGCACACATTTTTCTGGGTCTTGTCTATCTTGGCTTTTATGTAGTTAGTTTTAATCGTGTTGCTAGTATTCTGTTTTCTTTTTTAACTCCCATTTCCAGTCATGTTCATGTATTCTCATGCACCACAATCTCTATATTAATAAATTGTGTGACTACTTCCCGTGTGCATATGTTTCACATTATTATTATTATTATTATTATTATTATTATTATTATTATTATTATTATTATTATTATTATTATTATTATTATTATTATTATTGTACTCACTAGGAGTTCTCACACAAGTCATCGTCAGTGATTGCTCACTTATAATAACCGGTAGTGTTCCCTGGAGTCTGAGTGACAACAACCCTCCCCATATTTCCAGTACTCTCCGCTTCTTTTCGATAACCATTGCAAATGACTTTGCTGTATGGCAACAAATGCTTACCATTGATTTCTTGCTGAGACCGTTCTCATTGGCCATTGGTCTCTTCAGGATTTCAGTGGCAATAAGCCTACTTAAGGTTCCAGTTCTTTCCGCACTCTTCCAGTGGAGGTCTGGTTAGTGCTCTCCCTCCTCGGTCTTCCCATCCTCTTTGACCCTTCATGACTATTTTGTGTGGTATCAGCCGACGCTGGTGCTATCACTTTTTTTTTGGGGGGGGGGGGCAGTATATGAGATTTCTTGTAGTTTCTGTTCCTTGGGTTCATGTGGTGGTGTTCTGCCTGTGGTTTTGTTTTCTTCCTATTATAACTTCCATGTGACTAGTTACCGTTCGTAGCTTATGCGGATTGATTTTTGCATTATTATTATTATTATTATTATTATTATTATTATTATTATTATTATTATTATTATTATTATTAATCGATTATTTATTGAAATAAAAAATGCAATTGTAATAAGAAACAGTGATGATACGCTGGGACTCATTTTCTCTCTCCGTCCTGAGTAAGTATAAATACGTCTTCTTCTGCGTGCAGGTGATTGAAATTATGAAAATAGGGGTTCTGAATTGGTTTGGGGATAAGCTCGTTTCGGAGCAAGTGGACGATCGTCTACCTCTGGTTCGTTCTGATCATTCTGGGTTTCTAGAGACGATATGGATCAGTATCCGATGGCTATAGTGAATCCGTAGATGAATCATATGGTGCGATGCTGACGGGTTGACTGAGGTGGAAGGGTCTTAAGATGTAGGCGCCTCCTCGGGGGCTATATTGAGTGCAGGTATAGCACTTGCAGTGTTGGATAATGGCCCTGTGGGAACGGACGTATCTTGAGGTGGGCGTATCTGTTGGAAATCGTTGGTTTGACTTGCACGATTTAGTGGGGGTGGACCCGTGTAGCCGGGTGCAGAATAGGGCTGTTCTCACGGTCGGAGCTCACAGACATAACAGGGTCACCGCATTGACGAGACCTCAGATCAAGGGTCAATGTGCACCTGCGCATAGAGGCTCTGTGACGTCACAGGCTTTTGCTTGGGAAGCAGAGTTTGTGCCAGTCTGGGTTTTGGAGGCGAGCCTATCAGGCGAATACAAAAGTTATTTTGTAGAAAGAAAAAAAAAACGGAGAGAAAGACAGAAGAAAAGGGGACGGTGACGAATTTACAAACATGCACACACACTTTCTGTCCATGTTTGAAAGGATGCATTCTGTGGGGAGGAACTGATTCCTTGTATTGTTTGTGTTCGGGTGGGGGTGTTTTCGCTCAAATTTGATTGTTTTGAATCTTTTTGTTTGGTTTAAATGTATCCGAGAGAGAGAGAGAAAGAGAGAGAGAGAGAGAGAGAGAGAGAGAGAGAGAGAGAGAGAGAGAGAGACTCATTGAATTAACTTTCCTTGTTTTCTTGGTTAAGCCGAAAACATTGTTTTTTTGTTGTTGTTTTATTTTGCCCTCCTCGTATTAAAATATTAGTATATAGGGGAAAAAACAGTAACTAATTAAAATTAAGTAGAGGTCAGCCAATTAAACGGAGTTAGAATGGGAGAATTGACCTTTTAGCGGTGCGGTAAGAATTTTGGCGGAGTTCCGATGTGTTTGGGGCCTGTAGGGGCCGTTCTCTCCAATTGCCCGCTTATGGTGTAAACGGGCTGGGATTGAGTTATGTTCGCTATGCGTGACCCGTTAAGGTAGCCGGTGAGCTTGCGATTATACGGACAAAGAGTTGTTTCGGTGCCACACGTGTGAAAAAGAAGTGAGTTGTAGCCATGAAAAGATTGGCATCATATATTTTTTTTTTTGGCGGGGGGGACCTCGGAGTTACCGCATTGGTATTGGTCATTGTTGTTTAGTGGGTCGGTGGGCACCGCGGCGGTGTGGCTGGTCTGGATGATTGTGAAATTAGGTTCGTGTGAGTGAATTTGTTCCGGCCCGGGGCGGATTGATATGGCGCCAGAGCGATGGACATGTCGGAATTAGTTAGGAAAATTGGGTGGGATGAATGTGGAATGAATTGGGCCCCTTAGATGTAGGATATTTGAAAGGCGATTCGCCGGCCCTGAAGTTATCGTGAGCCCCCTTGGAATGGATAAACAAAGTGCAGTGTAGCCGGCTCAGAGGAAATTTGACAGATCATCTTGGGTAAGGAGTTAAGGGGTCGCTCTGGTCCGTGTTGAAAAGTGGACGTTGTCGAATGGTATGATAAGACATATCTTACAGAGAAATTAGATGGCTGACCAGAAAGGGATTATAAGAATTTTAAAATGCGGGTTTTCTGTTTTGCCCTGTATTCTGTTAGAATTTAATGGATGGGTGTGGTGAATTGTGTTACTAGGTATCATGTGCAGATGCCGTGGGGTCAAGTGGTCAAGCAACCTTGCGACAGGGGAACACCCATCGTGTCCTATTATCGATTGTGACAGAGATGGCCATAGATCCGATATCGAACGTAAGGGGAATTTCCTTACATCACAAGAAAGGTCGTGGGGCCGATTGGGGGCAGCCGGGTCAAGAGGGTGGAACTGAGATGTCCAGCTGTGCTAACTCTTGGTTCTGACCAGACCCTGCAGAGGGGTGTGTAAAAATCAAAATCTTAGGATTGTTTTTTTTTGTATAGGGAGGGGAGGAATGTTGGATAATGGCCCTGTGGGAACGGACGCATCTTGAGGTGGGTGTATTTGTTGGAAATCATTGGTTTGACTTGCGCGATTTAATGCGGGTGGACCCGTGCAGTCAGGTGTAGAATAGGGCTGTTGGAGCTCACAGGTGCTCTCAGAGCGAACGTTGACTAGCACCGGGTCAAGAGGTCAGAAAACATGAGTGAAGGAAATGCTTGCACATGAGTGTCGCACGTGTGAATCTGTGACGTCACCTGTTCTTCGTGAGAAGCTGAGAGTTTTGCGAGTCTGGGTTTTGGAGGCGAGCCTATGAGCCGTGATTTAAGATGTAGTCCACAACATGATTAGGGGAATTGATTCCCTAAGAAAATACAGGCGAAATATCTCTTTTTCCCCCTCCACGAATGGTTAAGGACTTAATTGATAAGTAATTCCGAAAGCAGTAATTTGCTCTCTCTCTCGACGTTGGTGAATATCTCCAAGCCGATAGATAACTAATGCCTGAAATAAAACAGAAATTAAATTTATAAGATTGTTTGTCTTCCAAGTCAGTCATGGAGCTTTTGTGTTGCAGCGGCGTGGTTCATGGCAGAAAGAAAGAAGGAAGAATTCAACCATTAGACGACGCACCCCTCTACACGACGAGGAAAGATTGAAGGTGAGAGAAATTTAAAAGTATGCAAACTATATGATTTATAGTGTTAAAATTGAAATTGTTTAAAGAGAACTGCCACAGCCCATTCCAGGGACGGTATACAACAGCAGGTGCAAGGCCTCTAAGGGAAACAGTGGATTCTATTCCATCAGAATATCGTATCAACTCATAATGTGGATTCGCCTCAATCAGTTCATTCTTAGTATAACGGACGAAACGTCCCAGGAGAACCGTTCTAGGTTTGGAGAGCTATAAAGAATGCAAAGTTCCCGCCAAGCTTCTTCGTTGAAATGGAAGAAACATCTCGTGAGGAGTGGCATTTGTGGCTGTACATAGGAAGGTCCTAATAGCATACATAGATTCAGGGAGGAGATCTTCCCAGTGGGTAATCGGACATTTGTGATTTGCGGCAGCTAGTATCATGCCATTATAGTGCTCACATTGGGCATTACCCTGAGGATGGTACAGCGTCATCTGGCTTGTGGCCACTTCTCGTTCATAAAGAGATTGTCTCAGTTGCTCAGACATAAAAGAGGTTCCACAGTCTGAATGGATGTAGGCTGGAACCACAAAATGGCAAATAAAGAGCATAAGCACTGTATCACCAAGTTTGCTGATATGTCCGGACAAGGAAATGCGAATGAAAATCGCGAATATTCGTTGATAACAGTTAGTATGTAACGATTCTCATGTTAAGATGGCAGGGGACCCTTAAAATCGATGTTTATTCTCTCAAACGGTTGTGTCGCTTTTATCAGCCTCCCGGTTTTAAGGTCTGAAGAATTGTGGTTTATTTTCTGCACATATTCTATATGATATTATCATTTTCTTTACGTCGTCCAACGAATACGGTAGATTTCTGGTTCATACCATGTGTATCATTTTTGCTATGCCTAGGTGGTACAGTTCATTGTGTAAGGTACGAAGCTCATCCGTGTTTGGTATCTCGGTTGGATCTGTAAATGTCATTCATGGTCGGACACGACCGATGAAGGCCTACTAAATACTCTTGATAATGCGTCAACTGCAGCATTCTCTTTACCAGGTCGGTAGATTGCACCAAAAGAAAAACAGGAGAGTTCTATTTTCCACCTCGCTATTTTATCATTTTTGATTTTGCTTGTTATGCTGATGTTGAACATAAATGCGACGGATTTTTGATCAGTAATTAGTCTAAAATGTCGTCCGATCAAATAGTATCTCTACTTTCTGAGTGTCCTACTATAGCATAAGCCTCTTTTTCAATTGTTGAGTGTCGCTGTTCTGAACGCGACAAGGTCCTTGAAAATAAAAGCGACAGGACGTCCAGATTGCCTTGGAGAGGCAACAATTGCATGATCAGACGCATCTGTCTTGACCACCAGAGGAATAGCAGGGTCTATATCCATAATTGCTGTGCTGACTGTATCCTTTTTTAATATTGTTAAAAACCTCCACTGCTTCGTGAGAGAGAGGGAAATTGTCCATTTGTACCAATCGGTGTATTTTGCTTGAAAAGGAAGAAATCCAAGGTTTGAATCCAGAATAAAACACCCTCCCCCCTGCAATACGTCGGGACCGACTAAATAATTTAAATAATTTAGTCAACACATCCAGGGTTAGCTATTGCTGACCATCTTATAAATAGCGCTGAATGTGCGTCGACTTACACTAGTGACTGGTTTTCTGTCATAAGTAGATCACATTCTTTATTCCACCTCAAAGTCCTGGAAGCTATATATATAAAGTCAGTCAAACCCTCCCTTTGTAAACAAAAGAAGTGGCTTTTAGGATTCAATGTGATCAACTTGTGACCCCCCCTATTTTTTTTCTCCTAAACTTGCCACTGGTTTTCATTCTACTTTTTAAAGTTTTTAGTCGTATTGAATTATTTCCACGTAGATACTCTGATGAATGTGGACGAAAGCCAGCTCAGTTTATTCATGAATTTAAAAAAATTATTTCCTCTCGTTTTTATACTTTTTCAATTTAATTCCACCACCACCAAAAAAAAAAATGTCACAAACGTCTGTTTTCCTTGCTGTAACTGTGAGTAATGTGTAAACATACCAAGAGATCGTTTTAGGGAACGTATATTATTATTGGCAGTTTTAGCAGCGGCGTCAATCGTTCTGGGTCTGGTGACATAGATCCTTTGCTCACGGTATACCCTAGTAAATTAATGATGTCTACGCTAAAAACGCATTTATCATTATTTAGTGTGAGGTTGTATTTTTCAATCGTCGCCATAAATCGTTTCAGATTACGATTATGGCCTGCATAGTTGTGTCCACATATAGTTACATTATCAATGGAGGCAAAGATGCCCTCCAATTTTTCATCGCTAATTATTTTGTCCATAATTCGCTGAAAACTGACAACACCATTCGTTACTCCAAATGATATCCTCTTAAACTAAGGAGAGTGGAAAGCGGACCATGGGTTTATTTTCGGCACTCTCGTACCTCTTATTTTGTCCTTTAGTCCTCACATTCCATGAGCGATGTTTTTGACAAAAGGGGGAGTATTGCTGTTTTCTGAGTCGGAATCTATCCATCTAACACTTATCGTTGGCTAGTTTTTAACCTTGAAGTAGTATTTTTTTAGCTCCTTACATCAAGTGGCTTTCCATAAAAAAACTAAAAAAACTGGTAGAGGCGGCCATTTGCTTCAAAGGCTGTGTAGGGTCGATCCATTGATTTGATAGCCACTTGGTGATAGGCGCTTCTAATTTCTAGTGTGCTGTACAATTTATATTAAACAATTCCACTTATAATTTCATCTATCCGTGATAGTGGGTAATCATCCAGTAGGGTAAACCTATTTATGGTTTGAGAGTAATAAATTACCAGCCTCTTTTTGTGGTTCTCGGAAGATGTTATTCTCGTACTCTCGGTTTTTATGAAATGTTTATCCTCAAGTGAGTAGCATCTATATTTTATTGCTCATTTCTAGCAACTCAGACCCCCCCCCCCTCCAACAGCCACTTTCCTTTATAACAACCGGCGTTGTTGCCACTACGTTTCTTTTAGAGGGAGATTATCTTCTTCTTCTTCTTCTTCTTCTTCTTCTTCTTCTTCTTCTTCTTCTTCTTATTATTATTATTATTATTATTATTATTATTATTATTATTTCACTCACTAGGAGTTCTCACACGGTTTATTACCTGTGACATTCACTGACAAGAACAGGTGGGTTTCCCTAGAATCTGAGTGAAACGAAATCTCTCCACATTTCCAGCATTCGCCACCACTTTTGATAACCCTTGCAAAATCACTTACCGTTGATCTCTCGCTGATAATGACCGTTGGTGGAAATAAGCCCCCTCAGGATTATAGTACTTTGTGCCCCTCTAGTGTATGTCTGGATGGTGATGGCCCTTCTCAGTCGTTCCATGACCCTTCATGGCCATTTTCTGTGGCACCTACCGATACTGATGCTACTGTGTTTTTGTTTTTTTTGTGTGTGTGTGTGTGGGGGGGTCAGATTATTGCGTTTTTTCTTGTATATCTACTCTGGTAGTTTCAATTCCCTTGGGTTCATGTCAAGTCCTTTCTATAATTTTGCAGTGTTATTCTATTCCAATTTACCTGCGGTTGGTTGGTGTTATCTGGTTATGCGGGGTGGCTTCTGCACACAAAGACTTTTAATATTTCAGCTGTTTTCATCAGTGCCGAGTTTTGTATGGTGTCAATCTTCCTTTGATTCCAATTTCTCCTAGTCTTTTTTTTTCATTTTTGGGGAACAGTTCTTTGTGCTCTGACAATTGTTGGTATTACTTTAGTTTTCTTCATTTTCTCTACTCCTTTCAGCTCTCTGACAAACTTCATCTATTTGCTTAGTGTTTCTGCCTCCTTGATCTTCACCCTGTGAACTGCTGGGACGGCAAAATCTGTTATCTGGCAGTTTTTGTCCTTCTTGTTAATTATTATTATGTCTGGTCTTCTTGTTTGGATGAGTTTGCGCGTTTGTATTTCTATGTCCCAGTGCACAATTCTCAATGGACTACCTTCTTACCCAGTCATGTCTGTATTTATATTCCTTTTGTGCTAGTTAGCTGCATTCACTTATGATGGGGTTTACCATTTCATCTCTTTATCCACAGAGTCTATATTGACTGTTTTGGGTCTTGTTAATCTTTTTTTATGATTGCATACCTACAGAAAGGATACATGAAAAGAGAAGCAAAATCGCTACTGACAGCTTGTGAAACTAGTAGCGATTTCGCTTCTCTTTTCATCTATCCTTTCTGTAGGTATGTGCATATACCATTGCTTTGGTCTTATAGATCGTCTATGTAGCTGCTTCTCTTTTCATTTTACTTTTCTCGTCTTTTCCCCCCGTTTTGTTGCCCTCCACATTGTTCACTTTGGTGGTGCTTTTAACTACTCAATTGGTATTTTGTGTTATCTTTCTTGTCCTTTATGCATCGCCCGCACTGTTTCAATTCTCTTCCACCTTTTTTACTCTTTATATTAATTCAGTATGTATCATCCTTCGGGTGTAATGTGTTGTGTATAGTAATTGGGTTTCGTCGGGTACCCAAGTTCTTCTTTTGTCCATTTCATGAATGGTCCAGATTATCTTACTAAATTATTTCTTCTATCAAGTTGATACTATATCAGTTGGTATTAAAGAGCTTTCTTGTTCTTCTCATGTGTTCTCTTTTAATCGTCTCTGTTGATTTGATTGTGTCTTCTACCAGAATGCACAGCTATTTATAGGTATAAGGTTCATCAAGTGTCCTACTCACCTGATTAGGCAGTTCTGTTGAGGGAAAGGCAATATCAGAAAGAATGAGAAAATCGAGCCATACAAAATAATAAATTTTTTATTGACAAGGAAAGATAAAGAGTTTGTAGAATATGAAAGTTCAGAGAGTCTAAAGAACGTTCTGGTGAAAGAGAAGTTGTTTTGTCTGTAAAGAGAAATTGAACACACATGTTTGTTTCGGCTGGCACCACATGAGTTTAGGTGTGTGTAAATCGAATAGGTCTGAAGATGTGTATCTATATTAGCATGCCTTTGTTTTGTTAGTAAGAGAGTGTATGCGTCGATGAACTTGTGTACATGTGCGCTCGTTGAGCGGCGTTTATGTGCTTTGCTGGCCGCACAGTAGTTTGTAAAATGCTCGCATAGTTTCAATGTTTGGTATTTCTTGTTTGAAGGAGTACAGCTTGTTTGAAGGAGTACAGCTTATTTGAAGGAGTACAGCTTATTAAAAGCAACATTTTGTTTTATGTCAGAAGACATTATTGGCGAGTAATGGAATAGAATATTAGGTTTGGTAGTAGCATAAAAATAGTAGAGAAATAGTAGCAACAATAGGAATTTGTGGTGTGATATTTTATGGTCTTTTAAGGTGATTCAAATACTAATCGTTTACTATAGTTACATGGCAAATTTGGAGGGTCACATGACAAGTTTGGAGGATCACATGACAAATTTAGAGGGTCACATGACAAATTTAGAGGGTCACACTTGTACCATAAATTTTATTTGGATTATTTGGACAACCATTCTCATTTTGGATGATATTCTCAGAATGCTTAGGTCGATGTAACCTCAGACCTTCTCAGGTGCATCCTGTGAAATATTTATATCGACAGTATGCACATGAGGAAGGAAGACCAGAAGTTATATCGGCTGAAACGTGAGAATAACATCCAAGATGAGAATAGTAGTCCAAATAATTCAAATTATCAATCCTCACCTAAAAAAACTCTGAAACATAAAATATTATTGTTGTTGCTGTTCTTAGTATCTTTTTGCCTAAAAGATAATGCAATTTAACACCTAGTTTGCACTTTCTTGTAACGCCTGTTGTACCTGTCAAAATCGGGATTCTCATGTCTCGAAAATTACACGGTGCCCATGCTGTTTCTTATACTGCACTTTGCTGTCGATTCTCCAGTCTACACTTTTTCCATTATGAGAAACCCGCTCCGGTAATACGTCAATGAATGGACAGGTTGCATCGTCCTCAAGTAGTTGATACTACTAGATGTATATCCGCCGGTGTTTAGGATGGCACAAATGCTGTTACTAGCGATCCTAGCCATAATTAGGATGGTGGTGTGTACGGAAATTATTTAGGGTTAAACATTTTTCTTATCAAGATCTGATTTTATTCTTCAAGCATCAGCTTAAAATTAAAATTAGATGTGATAGGAAAAGATTACATCACACAGAGTTCAACGACTTGCCATACGAAAGAGAGCTAAAATGAGAGTAGTTGTTTCCTGCGTATGCATGGTACATACGATCCTTAATCCTGGTTAAGGTTAGTGATTGTCTCTTAACTAGTTTAGTAATTAAGTCATACCCCCTTTTTTGTATTAGAGATCCTCCAAGACTCATATTTTGCCAATTGATTCATCTGGGAAGGACCCCCCCCCATTCTCAGACCCCACGCGTCTTTTTTTTATTTCAGAATTTTAAGACATAACTTCAATTTACAAATAAACCTGCATGTTTTCGGTTTTAAACAAACCGAATAACAGTGAGCATACTTGATTTTAAAAGGGTGTGAAGGGTTTACTAATCTACCTCATTTATTTTGTTATATATTTCTTTCTGGGGTAGTTTTTATCCCACTCTCTATCATCACAAACTATAAATAAAAATCATTCGTCATTGGGGATATTCTAAGTATGTGATCTATAGAGTAAATGTGGTATTATGAAAATTGGACGATGTGATGGACAAGCGATGATTGGTGAAAGGTATATTTTTGACGTGAATTGGTCGTGATTGTGTCCAGTTAAGATTAGGATAGATAGTGTATGACGACAGACCCTACTCCCCCAAACTATAAGGCTCCTAGCTAAATTGTGAAAAGACTATTTCATATCAATAAATATATACTTATTTGAAACTGTCCTAGGTGATGTCAAAGGACTGAACTTCCTCAAAATGAACTTTGTGTCACATTTTGTCTTCATATAGAATTGGATAACCACCCCCACACCCATACGCACAGATGTGTGTATGCATGTGTATGGGCGTTTATGTCTATCTAAAGAATGTGTGTATGATCAAAGTTAATATTGAAACATAGTTGGACTGCTGTTTTCTACTAATGTTTGTTCGTTGATCTTTTCTTCGTGTACAAGTGGGATAGTTAGAGACCTGAAAGGCCAGATAAAAAAAAAGAAGCCTTGGCTACTACGTTAAAAGAGAAGGATACCAGCCATTAAGCACGTCCTTTTCTTTCTTTTTTTAAGAAGAACATACGTAATAGAAGGTAATATGGGATATTGGGTGTAGGAGGAGGAGGAGGAGGAGGAGGAGAGATGGCGTCGTGTCTTTCGCGCCACTGCGATGCAGCGCCACCTACAATAGGAGGATCACGTGTCCCAGTTCAGAGTTGAACAATAATTTCCTATCTTTTTTCTTTTATATTCACTTTTCGGCGTTTTCTTGATAAAAATCAAAATAAAAGAACCAGTCAAACAAACACGAACAGAACGAGAAGATCCGGGAGGGGTGGGGGCTAATCAAATAATAATAATAACAAAAATACTATATAAAAGATAAAAAAGAGAATAAAGTAAATATCAGATTATTCATTAAGAAAAGAACGGGTATTAAGATGCGCACAATGAAACTTAGCTTGACAGACCAACGGCAATGCTATTTCAAACTTAAGCGTAACGAAAAAACAAAAATGTTATTTCTAATGTCGAAATAGCATTTTCGTTGGTCTGTCATGCTTAATTTTGAAATAGCATTTCCGTTGGTTTATCACGTTCAATTTGAAATAGCATTTCTATTTTTCTTTAGCGTGACAGACCAACAGAAATGTTATCTTAAACTTAAGTGTGACGAATAAACGAAACTACTATTTCAAACTTAAGCGTGACAGACTCACGGAATTGCTATTTAACACTTAAGCGTGACAGACCAACGAAAATTCTATTTCAATCTTGATCTCAAATTTAAAAGAATCTTTCCGTTGGTCTCTCACGCTCATATTCGTTTTTTCTTAGGTGTTACAGAGAAACTGAAATGCTATTTCAAAGTTAAGCATGGCGGATAAAGTAAAATGCTTATTAAAACTTAAGCGTGACACACTAACGGAGATGATATTTTAAACTTCAGTGTGACGGAAAAAGGAAAATTCTATTTGAAACTTAAACGTTACAGAGAAACGGAAATGCTATTTCAAATGTAAGCCTGATGGATTACCGAACATGCTATTTAAAACTTTAATATGACAGAAAAACAAAAACACTATTTAAAACTGTAATATGACAGACAAACAAAAACACTATTTAAAACTTTAATATGACAGATAAACAAAAACACTATTTAAAACTGTAATATGACAGACAAACAAAAACACTATTTAAAACTGTAATATGACAGACAAACAAAAACACTATTTAAAACTATAATATGACAGATAAACAAAACACTATTTAAAACTTTAATATGACAGACAAACAAAAACACTATTTAAAACTTTAATATGACAGACAAACAAAACACTATTTAAAACTTTAATATGACAGATAAACAAAACACTATTTAAAACTTTAGTATGACAGACAAACAAAAACACTATTTAAAACTTTAATATGACAGACAAACAAAAACACTATTTAAAACTTTAATATGACAGATAAACAAAACACTATTTAAAACTTTAGTATGACAGACAAACAAAAACACTATTTAAAACTTTAATATGACAGACAAACAAAAACACTATTTAAAACTTTAATATGACAGACAAACAAAACACTATTTAAAACTTTAATATGACAGACAAACAAAACACTATTTAAAACTTCAATACGACAGACAAACAAAAACACTATTTAAAACTTTAATATGACAGACAAACAAAAACACTATTTAAAACTGTAATATGACAGACAAACAAAAACACTATTTAAAACTATAATATGACAGATAAACAAAACACTATTTAAAACTTTAATATGACAGACAAACAAAAACACTATTTAAAACTTTAATATGACAGACAAACAAAACACTATTTAAAACTTTAATATGACAGATAAACAAAACACTATTTAAAACTTTAGTATGACAGACAAACAAAAACACTATTTAAAACTTTAATATGACAGACAAACAAAAACATTATTTAAAACTTTAATATGACAGACAAACAAAACACTATTTAAAACTTTAGTATGACAGACAAACAAAAACACTATTTAAAACTTTAATATGACAGACAAACAAAAACACTATTTAAAACTTTAATATGACAGACAAACAAAACACTATTTAAAACTTTAATATGACAGACAAACAAAACACTATTTAAAACTTCAATACGACAGACAAACAAAAACACTATTTAAAACTTTAGTATGACAGACAAGCAAAAACATAATTTAAAACTTTAGTATGACAGACAAACAAAAACACTATTTAAAACTTTAATATAACAGACAAACAAAAATACTATTTAAAACTTTAGTATGACAGACAAAACAAACACTATTTAAAAATTTAATATGACAAACAAAAACACTATTTAAAACTTTAGTATGACAGACAAACAAAAACACTATTTAAAACTTTAATATGACAGACAATGACAGACAAACAAAACACCATTTAAAACTTTAATATGACAGATAAATAAAACACTATTTAAAACTTTAATATGACAGACAAAACAAACACTATTTAAAACTTTAATATGACAAACAAAAACACTATTTAAAACTTTAGTATGACAGACAAACAAAAACACTATTTAAAACTTTAATATGACAGACAATGACAGACAAACAAAACACTATTTAAAACTTTAGTATGACAGACAAACAAAAACACTATTTAAAACTTTAATATGACAGACAGACAAAAACACTATTTAAAACTTTAATATGACAGACAAACAAAACACTATTTAAAACTTTAATATGACAGACAAACAAAAACACTATTTAAAACTTTAATATGACAGACAAACAAAAACACTATTTAAAACTTTAATATGACAGACAAACAAAAACACTATTTAAAACTTTAATATGACAAACAAAAACACTATTTAAAACTTTAATATGACAGACAAACAAAACACTATTTAAAACTTTAATATGACAGATAAAAAACACTATTTAAAACTTTAATATGACAGAAAAACAAAAACACTATTTAAAACTTTAATATGACAGACAAACAAAAACACTATTTAAAACTTTAATATGACAGACAAACAAAAACACTATTTAAAACTTTAATATGACAAACAAAAACACTATTTAAAACTTTAATATGACAGACAAACAAAAACATTATTTAAAACTTTAATATGACAGACAAACAAAAACACTATTTAAAACTATAATATGACAGACATACAAAAACACTGTATATATATAATTTGCAAACAGAAAAACTGCAAACATCAACAAAAAGGCAAAAATACTAACAAGAAACAAACTGCAATATCTCTATTTTAATTCCTTGAGTGATGTATGCAAACATTTCTATTAGTTTGATGCATTAGAGTTTATGTTCAGAGAATTAGAATAGTACTTATCTTGACTTTCCATTTTGTTACTGTTACACCGGCCGTTCTTACACAGGAGAAACAACACCGGTTGTCACTATAAATAGTGCGAGTCACCAGAGACACAAGACAAAGCACAGTCTTGTAACTGTCGTTCAGTCGCTTTCTTGGCCTTTTGGCCAAGATCAAAGTGTAGTATCTGTTCCGATGGATACTGCACGAGACTGGTCTTGTGCAGTTCTTGGAGGTCCACCCTCCCAGGCTTTGCCTCCCCTCTTTGGGGAGGAGTAAGTTTATTGCTTGCTGTCTGAGGCGACGGGGCTGGCTAGGCAATTTTTAAAGGTAATAGGTGCTCTTCCTCTAGAGTGCTGACTTATCAAAACCCCACTTTTCGACCTTGTGTCACATTTTACTCTGTGGGGAGTAGATAAATACCCAGTCTTGTAACTGTCTAGCCAAGAGCTAGTCACTTTCTTACTTTGTTAATACACTTGTTAAACCAACCCTCGACTTGACTTCCTTTATTTATTATTTACTGTGGAACAACTTCACAACAGATTGGCGACGAGGAATCGAAACGATTTCACTGCAAAAAAAAAAAAAATCACCCAAAGTGATTCGCAAGATGTTCACGGAAAAAAAACCCATCTTAGTCAGGTATTTGGATTCGCAAGGATTAACAGCAAATTAACTACTGAGTAGTTAAGCGGAAGAAAAAAAACACAAATTCAAAACTTGCTACCAAATATCGAAAACTAAAAAACGCGTAAGACATTTTCAATTATTGAAATAATTGAATACACTGATACCTTTATTTTTTTCTCTTCAAGTTTCACTGACTCGTTAAGATAAATGTTATCCGCGTCAACTATTATAGATATTGTGTAAGTTTGTCGTTATTATTAGGACAACATCTGATATTTGAGCAAAATCCGGATTGACTATTTATTAAAATGGTCTACCACAGAATTGTCGAGAGCAAAGGACGGACAGTAAAAAAATATATTCGCGTAAGTCATTTGTGCTTCTAACAAAGAACTGTTAAATAAGCAAGTCGCATTTTTGCAAAATGAAAAGGGGTTAAAAAGATTTCCCATAAAACTAGTCTTATTAGGCTTATAGCGACGGACTTGGTTTTGTAAAACTACGTACACATATATAATTTAAAAAAAAAAAAAAATTTCTTAGTTTTATTTTTCAAACAAAAGAACTGGGATTGAACTTTTTTTTTATTAAGGAATAATATATTTCTTGTTTTGTGTATTAGTTGAGCAAATTAATTATATTAAGCACGTTGTGGGGAAAACTGATTTATTTTTACAAGTGTAAATTGTGTGGTGCATAACTTGAATTCGTGAATGATGGACACTGAATTCAAAGATTCTCTTTTTTAATTACTTAAATTCCAAACGGAACAAATGGAACTTCAAAGAAAACAAGTTGAAATTGAGGAGAAATTTAAAAGAGAGTTGTTGGAACAGCAAAAAGCCCAATGAAAAATGCATGCTGAACAAAAAGAGCTGGCGACAACACGAGAAGAAAGATTCCAAGAAAAACTGCTACAACAGCAGAAACACTTCGAAGAACTCTTGATAAAAACACAGGAGGAACAGAGAAAATTTCTGGAGGCAACACAGTTAACGAAAGCAAACGAGAATCATAATGCATTCTCCCAGACGGCTGTGTGGAGCGCTATCGAAATTTTCAATTATAATCCAGAAGACGATGTCACTTTTGCTCACTTCTATAGAAGATATGAGGATATTTTTGTATCGGACTGCAGTACATGAACAGACTCTAAAAAAGTTAGATTTTTGCTAAGAAAATTAGGAGCTGCCGAGCATACGAAGTTCGTGAATTTTATCCTTCCAAAAAAGACCAGTGAGTTGAACTTCCAGGAGGCAGTTACTTTACTAACAGAACTGTTTTCTACAAAAACTTCTCTTTTCCACAGGAGATATAAGTGTATGAATGTCACTAGAAGAGAGGAAGACGACTACATTACGTATGCAAGTATAGTAAATAAACTTTGCGACGATTTTAAATTAGAGAAATTATCATCGGATAATTTTAAATGTTTAATATTCTTGCAAGGTCTGGTCTTAAATAAAGACTCTGAAATCAGACGTCGTGTTTTAAATAAACTCGAAAATGAGCCATGTCTAACAATACAAAACTTAGCGGAAAATTGTGAACGTTTTGTTGCGTTGAAACAGGACAGTCGTGACATAGAGGAAAACGGAGTGTCGCACATTAAAAAAATCCATCAGAAGAAAAAATTGACTTCAATGAATAACCAGAGAAAAAACATGGAAAAGATCCACCTGGACCGTGTTGGAGGTGTGGAGATAACCATTGGTACAATGAGTGTCCCTACATATTCAAACAATGTGACAACTGCCATCAGAAAGGACATAAGGCATCACGTTGTAGAAAAAAATCTGGTAGAAAGACATCCATTAAACTGACAAAAATTGAACCTGAAGAACAAAATATCCGGAAATATGTACAGGTCAAAATGCTTAAAAAAAAAGTAAGACTACAGCTTGATAGTGGGTCTGACATTTCCATCATTAATGTACAGACATGGAAGAAGCTTGGGATACCCACTATGATCTGTAATAAAAACTGGACGCCGAATATAACTTAAGGATAAGCTTTATTTAACCATTTGTTGCTTAGCTAGACAAATAGTGTTTTAACATTCACTCTTAATATACACGAATGTAGAACATTCCATTATTACTCCAAGGGGGAGACAGGCATCAATTATCTTTGTTACTACATTCTCCCCCATCTATCTTCTTATTCGTAGGGAACAAAATCATCCCATCGACCTGGCCTCCTGCGGGTTCTTTGAGTGCGTCTTGGTTGTTCGTGCCCGACATCCATTTCTAATCTAGGCTCCTCGGGACCTGACGACGTTTCGGGACTGTCTTGTGTTGCTGGTTTAGGGCTAAAATATCTTGCTCCAAATCGCTCTCGTTTTCTACGGCGCTTCGGTCGCTTGGTGTCTGAAGATTGAGTATCTGTCTCAGATATTGGGTGAAACCGCTTTCGTGGTACCCATCTGTCGTCCGAACTAGAGTCAGAGACGACTCTGTTAGTATATTCAGATTCGTTTTGTTGGGACTCTGAACTTGACGTATCTGGCACACGATCACCTAAGAGGGTCGGACTTGTTCCACGAACCGGAGCTCTATATCCATCTGAAGCAGTTCTACGTTCATATACATTTCCTGCTGGGGCTAGATCCCTTAAGGAGACAGTAGATTGCCTTCCTTCTGAATTTCTGACCAGTGCATACTGAGGGTTCGCTTCGATTAATTGTACCTCGCTTACCAATGGGTCATGTTTACTATGACGAACATGACGTTTTAATAAAACTGTGCCAGGTTGTGCAAGCCACGAGGGAAGTGATGTGCCTGCTGAGCTTCGTCGTGGGAACGAGAAGAATCTCTCATGTGGGGTAGCGTTTGTCGCTGTACATAATAGAGTCCTAATAGCGTATAAGGCCATGGGGATGAGACTTTCCCAATCGGAGATCGGACTATTGCGATTTGCTGCCGCCAACTGTACTGTCTTCCATATTATACCATTGTATCTTTCGCACTGTCCGTTTCCTTGAGGATTGTGAGGAGTTGTTCTACTTACAGCTACTCTTCGTTCATGCAGAAACTGCTTGAGTTCGTCCGACATAAAAGCAGACCCACGATCTGAATGTATATATGCAGGCACTCCAAAAACGGCAAAAATGGAGCAGAGGCCTTGAATTACTGTTGCAGCCGTTACGTCTGGGCAGGGGATGACGAACGGAAATCTTGAGTACTCGTCTATTATTGTGAGCATGTATTTATTTTTAGTTTTAGAGGGTAAAGGGCCCTTAAAATCCAGGTTAAGTCTTTCAAAAGGCTGTGTGGCCTTAATGAGTGTTGCTGGAGGAGGTTTGTAGAACCTGGGCTTATTTTCTGCGCATATCCGACAAGAGTTCGTAATTCTTTTTACGTCTTCAACAGAATATGGCAAGTTTCTGCTCCTGACTACGTGAATCATTCTTGTGATACCTGGGTGACACAATTCCCTGTGTATATACTGAAGATCATCTGAGCCAGTTACCAGGCCACACACCCTTGAAAGCGCGTCGACCGCGGCATTCTCCTTACCAGGGCGGTAAGTGACGTCAAAGGAGTAGCAAGAAAGCTCCATTCTCCATCTCGCTATTTTCTCGTTTTTTATTTTACTCGTTGTTTTTGGGTTAAACATAAACGAGACCGACTTTTGGTCAGTGATTAATTCAAAATGTCGGCCGATTAAGTAATGCCTCCATTTTCGTAATGCCTCAACTATGGCGTACGCTTCTTTTTCTATTGCAGAGTGTCGTCGCTCGGATTTCGAAAGTGTTCTTGAAAAAAAAGCTACAGGACGACCGGATTGTCTCAGTGAGGCAGCTATCGCACAGTCGGAGGCATCCGTCTCAACTAATAGAGGGATAAAAGGATCCACAGCAGAAATGGCAGACTGAGCAATGTTCCTTTTCATGTTTTGAAATGCTCTGATGGCGGAACAGGACAACGGAAAAGTAGATACTTGTGTCAATGGGTGTATTTTTTCTGAAAAAGACGCAACCCATTGGGAGTAGTGAGCAAACATACCGAGGGCTCGTCGTAAAGAGGGCATGTTTCCAGGGATTGGTAATTCCATTAGCGGTTTCAGTCGCTCGGGATCCGGCGTCATGGTGCCATTTTTGACAATGTATCCCAATAATTTGATGCTTTTCAAATTGTAGGAACATTTTTCACTGTTCAAAGTCAGATTATATTTCTTGACGGCAGCCATGAATCGTTTAAGGTTGTGGTCATGTTCAGCTTGGTTATGTCCGCATACTGTGACATTGTCTATATATGCAACAGTACCCTTCAATTTTTCATTGGAGATTATTTCATCTATTACCCTCTGGAAGCTAGCCACACCATTTGTTATCCCAAAAGGAATTCGGCAGAACTGATATAGGCGACCGCAGGCCTCGAATGCCGTGTAGGGCTTATCCTCTGGCTTGATAGGTACCTGATGGTAGGCACTTCTGAGATCTAAAGTACTGAAAGTGTGATATTTTGCAATATTAGAAATCATTTCGTCAATACGAGGCAGTGGATAGGCATCGAGTAATGTGTATCTGTTGATGGTCTGGGAATAGTCAATGACCATCCTTTTCTTGTGATTTTCAGTGGCTGTTACGAGGACCTGTGCTCGCCATGGAGATTCACTTGGCTCTATAATTCCTTCCTTAAGTAGTTTTGTTACTTCTGCTGCTATGAACTGCTTGTCCGTTTCTGAATAGCGTCTTGATTTTATTGCTATTGGTTTGCAGTCAGGAGTTAAGTTTGTAAAAAGTGACGGGTGCCGCACTTTGACAGCTGCTAGTCCACATACGCTTAGGACTGGCTTGGGGCCACCAAAAGGAATTTCAACGCATGAATGTTGTTTTAGAAAATTGTGACCCAAAATCACTTCGCAGCAGAGGTTTTTCATTACTGATAATTTGATCCCTTGATAGGAGTTTCCTTTTAGTTTCAGGTTAACCATGCAATATCCAATTACATGGGACGATAAAGATGAATTTGCCATTGATATTTGGTTAGAACAAGGAAATATTTCCCATTTATTTGCTTTTACAATACTGGCATTAATAAAACTTTCGGAACTGCCTGTATCAATAAGCGCATGAATAGTCAATCCATTGATTTTTACCCTCACGATTGTTTTTGAGAGGCAGCCGGGGAATGCAGCTGATATTGTAATTGGTGCTACAGTAGCAAGAGTAGCCGAACGTTTATTTTGAGAAGCTGACCGGCAAACTTTCGAAAAATGTCCCTGCTTATCACACTTGTGGCATCTAACATCTCGAGCCGGGCAGGACGAACGAGCATGTATACGAAGGCCACAAAAGTAGCATGTGGATCCAGCTGAGGCGGCAGTGATAAGTTGTTCGTGATCGTTAGAAAGGGGGGTGGCAGCATCTTGGACAATGGAAGAATTTTGAACATGCAGAGGAGGGGCTACGATAGCAGCTCCCAAAATATCGGGTTGTAAATAGAAGACAGACTGCTTCTGTGCCATGTCCAACGTTAGAGCTTGTTCATAAGCTGTTGGTAAGTCTAGGTTTTTATTCTCTAGTAGTCTTTGTCTTATTTGGTTGGACTGTATTCCATTAATAAATGCGTCCCTGATAAAAACATCTCTCGCTTGGTTCGCAGTTAAGGCTGTAAATTCACACTCGCGACTTAACGTCTTTAGAATCTGAAGGTATTGTTCAAGGCTTTCTTCTGGTTGTTGACGCCGGGTAGCAAGTAAATGTCTAGCAAAAATAGTATTTTTTTTCTTTACAAACATGGCTTCTAAAATGTCCACCGCAGTTTCATAATTTTCACATTCAGATAAATTTCTATAAATAGCAGTAGAGACATGATGTAAAAGAAGGGTATATTTCTCAGTACCTGTTAAAGCCGCGTTTGAAGATAACTGTAGAGCTGTAAGGAATCCTTCGAACATTTTTCTCCAATGCCGCCATTTGTCAGTAGATTCCGAGTCGGCCGTATCAAGGTCTAGACGATCGGGTTTCAAGTAACGTTCCATAACGAATGGTTAAATAAATTGTAATAAAAACTGGACGCCGAATATAACTTAAGGATAAGCTTTATTTAACCATTTGTTGCTTAGCTAGACTATATTTATTTGTAAAAAAATACAAAATTTGGCACAAGGCCTACAAGGGGGTGGGGAAAATGTTGACCTAACTAACATTTTTAACTTAACTAGTCACAATCACCAAAACAAATTTACTCCATGATATACCTACTTAAAACCCAAAAATGACAATATATACATGGAATTGGGAGTGGGGGAACAAGAATGATATATATATATACAATGAAAAAATAAATAAAATTAAGTGTTAGTATAAGAACCTCCCACTAAAGAAATGTGGCCGATAAGTAGTTTTGCCAGTCGAAAAAAGGCGATGCAGGTCACGAAAGTTTTATTCTCACACCTCCTTCGAAAATTACGAAAGGAGACCTGCATCTCTGACAAAACAACAGATCAGTCACCTAATAGGGGTCGGGAATGGGAATTAGAAAATAAAAGTCGGGGTAAAAAAAAAAAAAAAAAAAAAGGGGGGGGGGGAGAGGACGAAAAAAAAGGGGGGCCTATGACAACTTACATACCGCTAGCTAAGCTAAAAAAGGGGAAGAAAAACAAAACATAACCTAATCTTGCCTAACCGGGTCAAATAAAAAGGGTCAGTGTTCGGTTCGGCCACCCAATATTCTGTCTAAGGCACGTCCAAGTACCACTCAAAATTAGCTCCATTCAAACGACACAAACGTGCAACTTTCACCCACCTTTTGTTGAAATCTGCCGGGGGGAGTTTCACCTTCTCCAGCCTGACACGCATTTTCAAGCGAGACTGGAAAATGAGGACAAGCTGGGGAGCAGTGAAGGTCTCTTCCCCGTAGACTTCCTTCTGTCGTGTCGACCAAATCACTCCTCTCATGACTGCTAGTAAGCAAAGAAACACATAATGCTCCTCCCACTTCATGCTTGGTGCCCAATTGCAGCATGTCGAAAAAGACTCCAAAACGAAGAACTGTCCGTTCAACATGCGAACCGTGTAGCCTTCAACTAACTCACACAGCGGGCGAACGATGGGGCAATGAAAGAAAACATGACTGGTCGTTTCCTCCCAGTCGCCGCATCGAACACAACTTGGTGTCTCTACTAATCCCGCTGCGTAAAGCTTTTTGCCGACCCAGAGTGCATTTCGTATTATCAGCAAGGTGAGTGATGCCTCGTAATTATCGAAGCATTTCAACCCAGGCGCCCAAGGCCAGATCAAGCGAAGTTCTCCCTTCGTAAGACCGAGCTCCTCAGTAATATCGTCACGAACAGATCCCCTCACCATAACCCGATATAGTGCTTTACGAGACAACACTCGGGTGTCAGAGAGGCTTTCTGACACCCTTAGAAGGTACTTCAAGGACTGTCGACACTCGCGATAAAAGGAGCACTCGCGTCGAGGTAAACGAAATGCCTCACCCCCATGCAAGTGCACACTTTTCAAAGCCGGAAAGGCTTTCTTGGTGTCTTCCTTCCAGAATCCACCGTTTCCCTCACAAGGTGTACACATTCGGTCTAGGTAGTGTAAGCGAAGCGTATATTGACGAATCTCAACGCTTGGCATACCTAGACCGCCTTCAGACGGATGCAAGTAGCAGATCTCCCGGCGAACCATGGGCTGCTTTCCGCGCCACAAAAACGCGAAAAGAGCCTTCACTAGTTCAACTAGTGTGATCGCCGGCAGAGGGAGCACAGAAAGACGGTAGAGGATGAGAGGATAAATGTGAGAATTACACACCTCCGCTCTTCCTTTTAAAGTAAGATTTCTCAAAGACCACAGACGGGCTGCAGCCTTAACCGCTTTCAACACTTCCGACCAATTTTTCTCCAACTGGAGATCAGGACCAAACCAGACGCCGAGTATCTTGCAAGCCCCATCCGTCCAGCCAAAGGGCCCCTGAAGGGGAACACCCCTCCAGGCACCAATGCGTAAGCCAACAGACTTATCGCAGTTGATTTTGGCCCCTGTCACTTGTTCATACCGTCTTATTTCCATGTCGACGACCCTAATCTCAGCACTGCTCGTTACAAGCACAGTGACGTCGTCGGCATAGGCGGAGTACTTAATCATGGGGCAAGCACCAGACAAAGTAATCCCACGAAGGACCGGATTCACCCTAAGCCTGCGAAGGAAAGGCTCCAACGCAAGCACATAAAGCATCGGTGAAAGCGGACATCCCTGACGAATAGATCTGGACAAATCGAAAGGCTTTGACCTTATTCCATTCACTTCAACCAACGCACCGGGGTTTGCATAAAAGAGGCGAATCCAGGAGCGGAAATGGGGACCAAATCCAGCCGAAGACAAGACAGCCTCCAAGTAACGATGATCGACCCTATCGAATGCTTTGGACTGATCTAAATTGATCAGCGCGGCCTCAGTGTCGACTTTCTCTATGATCAAGCGTATCATGTGCAAATTATCTTGAATAGTCCGGCCCTTAACAGAACAAGTCTGTTCGGGACTTATTAGACGAAACAAGACAACCTGCAGACGATTAGCCAAGATCTTGGCCAAAATCTTTAACTCTGTATTTAACATTGTTAAGGGCCGGAAATTACCTATACCATCCCCACCACTCTTGTCCTTGCGGAGCAATTTGATGATACCCCTGGTAAAGTACTGGGGGATAGACCCGTTCCTAAACCAGGAGTTAAACAACACAGCCAGCAGGGGGACAAAAATGGGCGACAACCTCAAATACAGTTCGTAAGGCAGACCATCGATACCCGGAGACTTATCAAGGCCAACCTGCCTTAGGGCCTCCAGGACTTCATCCTCATTTATACACCCTTCGCACCTAGCTGCTTCGGTCGTCTCGAGACGAGAAAAGTCAGCTAAATAGGCGTCGAACTGAGCCATTGTCAGACCGGGCTCCTTGGTAAAAAGATCCTGAAAATAAGAGCGAAAACCCTCCAAAATCCCGTCGTTTGTAGTCACGAGACGCCCATCCGATAATGTGACACTGGCGATGTGTCGATCAGTAGACCGTCGACGTTCCTCCGCACGCAGTGACGCGGCCATGTTTGTCGCCTCGTGCGGCACTCTTTTTAACCTAGACCTAACTATCAATCCCTGATCTGCCTTGTTATCCAAGGAGTTCAGTTCCGTTTTAGCTACAGTAAAGGTAACGCTATCCCCCGCCTCCGCCGCCCGACTTAAACTAGTTTCTAGTGCCACTTTCGTTGCCCTAGATCTAAGGTTGAGTCGACGACTATAATCGGCAACGAAGGACCTAATAACGTTCTTAAGGTGGCCCCACCACTTATTCCCAATGATAGCACCCGTCAATTCCCTCTGTAATGTTAGTAAAAGCTGTTCCCGGAAGTCCTTCAAATCGAACAACGATGTGTTGAACTTCCAGTAACCAGCCAATCTAGGCTTAGGACTATCTAAGTTTACCCGCACCCGGACAAGCCTATGATCCGAGTAAACTATATTATGAAAACTTGGACAATCTAAAAGCCCTAAATCGACTCTCCTAATTAAGAACCGATCAAGGTAACTCGAAAGTTGCCCTAAATCGGAGCCGCGACTAGCAGTCCAAGTCCATACTACTTCACGGGGTTTCTCATTTCGGAATTTATCGACAAGATCGAACTTATCGATAAAGTCCCGAAATGCCTTAACATCCCCGTTGCTGTTAGTTCCCCTACGTTTTCCCAAGCGATCTAAATCGGGATCCAAGACCGCGTTCCAGTCTCCCGCTAGAATTATCCGACGCGACGTATCCATAAAGGGCTCGATCCGCCGAAAAAAAGGAACCCGCTCAGAACTGGCGTTGGGCGCATAAACCCCAATAAGCCGAAAAGCCATATCCTTTACGGTAACATCAAGAACGCACAGCCTTCCCTCAGGATCTGCATAGATTGGGTCACACGTCGCATTCAGTGTGCGCTTAACTAGCCAGGAAACCCCTCTTGAGTGAGTATCAAAGTACGCTGAATAGAGCTGAAAGTCTCTAGTCAGCGCACCCTGATAATCACTGGGAATAAAGTGGGTCTCCTGCAAACAACATGCATCCACGCCGAGTCGCTGAAGGTCACGTACTACTCGAAGTTTACGAGCGGTGTCCCTCAACCCTCGGCCATTTAGGCTTGCTAATCTGAGTGCCATTCTAGTGCTCTTAGAGTTGGGAACCCGAAACGAACATTGATGCATTTAAGACACCGACAGATGAACCCAGAGAACCTTGTCCCAATTCATTTGAGACGAGACCGTCCGGGGCCACACCGCCAATGTCTAAGGGGAAAGTTAGTTTTAATGCCCTGTAGAGTGTAGGATGGATACGAATAGGGACCCTCCCAACACAAGATTTTTGCAGTAATACTACTTCTTCATCGTTAAAGAAAGCGAGAGGAGGCGATATATTAAAGGCGTTATTCGCTTCCTCCATCATATTCCAAACCCCTTTAGCTTTGTCTCTTGATCTAACCACAGATAAAAGTCTTTGTGCATCCAAGAAATTTTCCGGGTTGGTAATGTCTTTTTTGTGTACCATCTTTAGTGTAGCTAGGTTTCGGTAGTTCTTCTTATGATGGTTTATCATAAGATTTTCAGTTTCGGGAGTAACTTTACAGACATCCTTGCCTGTGTAGAAAGGGGTCTTCTTTTTCCGGGCCTCTAGCGAGGGACTTCGATGGCGTTTCTGGGATGTGGATGGGGCGGTGGGGGAGGCAGGAGGCGGCATGTCGGTCTTCATTGGAGAGGGGGGCGGTGTACTTTTAGGGGTGTTGCACGGGGAACAGAAAGGAGATGGATTGGGGGTAACGGGCTTATCTTTTGATAAGGGGGTCAAATTAGATTCCCTTACTGGTGGGGATGACTTTAATGGTGGGGGTGCACCTTTGGCTGGAGAGCGACGTTCTTTGGCTGGTGGAGTTTTTTTTCCCGTATTAATAGTAGTATCGGCAACCTTTTTTTTTTCCTCGTTTTTTTTTTCTTTTTTTTCCTCAGTTTTGCGCTCCTCGTCGAGAGACTTTTTCAAATTTAGTATTTCTTTGTATTTTTCACCACCAGGATCGTTGCTGGTTTCTATTTCTAGTTGTTCTTCTTCGGTCATTACTTGAGCATATGACTTCGGCGATTTTTTGCCAGTCACGATATTCCAAACGACTTTTTTTTTGGGCGATTCATTTTCGGTGTTGCATAAGTCCTCGAATTCCTCCGGGGTTACAGTTTCAGTTGTTGGCTTTGAGGAGGGAGTCTTCTTCTCCGCTGCAACTTTAGGTGTCAAGTGTTCTAGCACTCTGTTCTTGGGGTTAGGCTGGGCCGGTTTGATCCTTGTTGGGCAAGTGAAAGTTAAATGCCCAACCTCATTGCAAATCCAACAAGCTGGACGTCTTCCAGCCACCACCACAGGTAATTTTTCTCCATTTGCTTCTATGTAGTACGGAACTTTTTTAAAAGCCGACTCGTTAAGCCACACGTCAAAAGACCATGTTCCGTTGAACTTGTCGACCGTAATAGCCGTTATTTCTCCGAACTTAAGTAAAAAGGCGCCTAAGTATTCGCCAGGAACCACAGCCGGAACTTCAAAAACTGAGATGGTCGTTCTCCTTCGACCCATGTATTCCATTCGCAGAATGTAGTCTTTTGTAATTATTTCTTTCTTCGAGAGTTCGATGCAGACTTCCTCGGTCTTAAAGAGGCTATTCCAGGTGTTATAACCTTTACATTTCACGATACGTTCCGCACGTACTCCGGTCGTTGCAATTAATTTTGCGACAGTTTCTTTTGAGGACCTAATCAGTTTTTTGGACTTTCTGTCCACTACGAACATTAATATCGTTTTTTTCTGGAATTCCTCCAACCTTGGTAACTGTATAATTACTCCAGTTTCCGTCACGAAATCCGTGCAGTCTTTTGCCTTGGCGACAAAATCGTCAACGTCAATTTTAAGGGCGGGTGCCTTACTCCAGTCCGTTTTATCAGTAGGCTGAGATGACTTCTCAACCACTTCAGAGGTCTCCGAAGGCGCACAGCTGGCAGTAGCCATGGCCGGAGAACGGTAGAAAAAAATTAACAAACTCCAAATAAATAAAAATATAAGGAGTAAAAAAAAGCAAGCAACAAATTTAACAAATAACGGTAGTAACAATAAATAACAATAATAACAATAATCACGGACTTACTGGCAGAGAAAAAATCACACAGAGCTTTGTTGCTTAGCTAGACTATATTTATTTGTAAAGAATACAAAATTTGGCACAAGGCCTACAAGGGGGTGGGGAAAATGTTGACCTAACTAACATTTTTAACTTAACTAGTCACAATCACCAAAACAAATTTACTCCATGATATACCTACTTAAAACCCCAAAATGACAATATATACATGGAATTGGGAGTGGGGGAACAAGAATGATATATATATATACAATGAAAAAATAAATAAAATTAAGTGTTAGTATAAGAACCTCCCACTAAAGAAATGTGGCCGATAAGTAGTTTTGCCAGTCGAAAAAAGGCGATGCAGGTCACGAAAGTTTTATTCTCACACCTCCTTCGAAAATTACGAAAGGAGACCTGCATCTCTGACAAAACAACAGATCAGTCACCTAATAGGGGTCGGGAATGGGAATTAGAAAATAAAAGTCGGGGTAAAAAAAAAAATTAAAAAAAAAAAAAAAAAAAAAAAAAAAGGGGGGGGGGGAGAGGACGAAAAAAAAGGGGGGGCCTATGACAACTTACATACCGCTAGCTAAGCTAAAAAAGGGGAAGAAAAACAAAACATAACCTAATCTTGCCTAACCGGGTCAAATAAAAGGGTCAGTGTTCGGTTCGGCCACCCAATATTCTTTCTAAGGCACGTCCAAGTACCACTCAAAATTAGCTCCATTCAAACGACACAAACGCGCAACTTTCACCCACCTTTTGTTGAAATCTGCCGAAGGGAGTTTCACCTTCTCCAGCCTGACACGAATTTTCAAGCGAGACTGGAAAATGAGGACAAGCTGGGGAGCAGTGAAGGTCTCTTCCCCGTAGACTTCCTTCTGTCGTGTCGACCAAATCACTCCTCTCATGACTGCTAGTAAGCAAAGAAACACATAATGCTCCTCCCACTTCATGCTTGGTGCCCAATTGCAGCATGTCGAAAAAGACTCCAAAACGAAGAACTGTCCGTTCAACATGCGAACCGTGTAGCCTTCAACTAACTCACACAGCGGGCGAACGATGGGGCAATGAAAGAAAACATGACTGGTCGTTTCCTCCCAGTCGCCGCATCGAACACAACTTGGTGTCTCTACTAATCCCGCTGCGTAAAGCTTTTTGCCGACCCAGAGTGCATTTCGTATTATCAGCCAGGTGAGTGATGCCTCGTAATTATCGAAGCATTTCAACCCAGGCGCCCAAGGCCAGATCAAGCGAAGTTCTCCCTTCGTAAGACCGAGCTCCTCAGTAATATCGTCACGAACAGATCCCCTCACCATAACCCGATATAGTGCTTTACGAGACAACACTCGGGTGTCAGAGAGGCTTTCTGACACCCTTAGAAGGTACTTCAAGGACTGTCGACACTCGCGATAAAAGGAGCACTCGCGTCGAGGTAAACGAAATGCCTCACCCCCATGCAAGTGCACACTTTTCAAAGCCGGAAAGGCTTTCTTGGTGTCTTCCTTCCAGAATTCACCGTTTCCCTCACAAGGTGTACACATTCGGTCTAGGTAGTGTAAGCGAAGCGTATATTGACGAATCTCAACGCTTGGCATACCTAGACCGCCTTCAGACGGATGCAAGTAGCAGATCTCCCGGCGAACCATGGGCTGCTTTCCGCGCCACAAAAACGCGAAAAGAGCCTTCACTAGTTCAACTAGTGTGATCGCCGGCAGAGGGAGCACAGAAAGACGGTAGAGGATGAGAGGATAAATGTGAGAATTACACACCTCCGCTCTTCCTTTTAAAGTAAGATTTCTCAAAGACCACAGACGGGCTGCAGCCTTAACCGCTTTCAACACTTCCGACCAATTTTTCTCCAACTGGAGATCAGGACCAAACCAGACGCCGAGTATCTTGCAAGGCCCATCCGTCCAGCCAAAGGGCCCCTGAAGGGGAACACCCCTCCAGGCACCAATGCGTAAGCCAACAGACTTATCGCAGTTGATTTTGGCCCCTGTCACTTGTTCATACCGTCTTATTTCCATGTCGACGACCCTAATCTCAGCACTGCTCGTTACAAGCACAGTGACGTCGTCGGCATAGGCGGAGTACTTAATCATGGGGCAAGCACCAGACAAAGTAATCCCACGAAGAACCGGATTCACCCTAAGCCTGCGAAGGAAAGGCTCCAACGCAAGCACATAAAGCATCGGTGAAAGCGGACATCCCTGACGAATAGATCTGGACAAATCGAAAGGCTTTGACCTTATTCCATTCACTTCAACCAACGCACCGGGGTTTGCATAAAAGAGGCGAATCCAGGAGCGGAAATGGGGACCAAATCCAGCCGAAGACAAGACAGCCTCCAAGTAACGATGATCGACCCTATCGAATGCTTTGGACTGATCTAAATTGATCAGCGCGGCCTCAGTGTCGACTTTCTCTATGATCAAGCGTATCATGTGCAAATTATCTTGAATAGTCCGGCCCTTAACAGAACAAGTCTGTTCGGGACTTATTAGACGAAACAAGACAACCTGCAGACGATTAGCCAAGATCTTGGCCAAAATCTTTAACTCTGTATTTAACATTGTTAAGGGCCGGAAATTACCTATACCATCCCCACCACTCTTGTCCTTGCGGAGCAATTTGATGATACCCCTGGTAAAGTACTGGGGGATAGACCCGTTCCTAAACCAGGAGTTAAACAACACAGCCAGCAGGGGGACAAAAATGGGCGACAACCTCAAATACAGTTCGTAAGGCAGACCATCGATACCCGGAGACTTATCAAGGCCAACCTGCCTCAGGGCCTCCAGGACTTCATCCTCATTTATACACCCTTCGCACCTAGCTGCTTCGGTCGCCTCGAGACGAGAAAAGTCAGCTAAATAGGCGTCGAACTGAGCCATTGTCAGACCGGGCTCCTTGGTAAAAAGATCCTGAAAATAAGAGCGAAAACCCTCCAAAATCCCGTCGTTTGTAGTCACGAGACGCCCATCCGATAATGTGACACTGGCGATGTGTCGATCAGTAGACCGTCGACGTTCCTCCGCACGCAGTGACGCGGCCATGTTTGTCGCCTCGTGCGGCACTCTTTTTAACCTAGACCTAACTATCAATCCCTGATCTGCCTTGTTATCCAAGGAGTTCAGTTCCGTTTTAGCTACAGTAAAGGTAACGCTATCCCCCGCCTCCGCCGCCCGACTTAAACTAGTTTCTAGTGCCACTTTCGTTGCCCTAGATCTAAGGTTGAGTCGACGACTATAATCGGCAACGAAGGACCTAATAACGTTCTTAAGGTGGCCCCACCACTTATTCCCAATGATAGCACCCGTCAATTCCCTCTGTAATGTTAGTAAAAGCTGTTCCCGGAAGTCCTTCAAATCGAACAACGATGTGTTGAACTTCCAGTAACCAGCCAATCTAGGCTTAGGACTATCTAAGTTTACCCGCACCCGGACAAGCCTATGATCCGAGTAAACTATATTATGAAAACTTGGACAATCTAAAAGCCCTAAATCGACTCTCCTAATTAAGAACCGATCAAGGTAACTCGAAAGTTGCCCTAAATCGGAGCCGCGACTAGCAGTCCAAGTCCATACTACTTCACGGGGTTTCTCATTTCGGAATTTATCGACAAGATCGAACTTATCGATAAAGTCCCGAAATGCCTTAGCATCCCCGTAGCTGTTAGTTCCCCTACGTATTCCCAAGCGATCTAAATCGGGATCCAAGACCGCGTTCCAGTCTCCCGCTAGAATTATCCGACGCGACGTATCCATGAAGGGCTCGATCCGCCGAAAAAAAGGAACCCGCTCAGAACTGGCGTTGGGCGCATAAACCCCAATAAGCCGAAAAGCCACCTCCTTTACGGTAACATCAAGAACGCACAGCCTTCCCTCAGGATCCGCATAGATTGGGTCACACGTCGCATTCAGTGTGCGCTTAACTAGCCAGGAAACCCCTCTTGAGTGAGTATCAAAGTACGCTGAATAGAGCTGAAAGTCTCTAGTCAGCGCACCCTGATAATCACTGGGAATAAAGTGGGTCTCCTGCAAACAACATACATCCACGCCGAGTCGCTGAAGGTCACGTACTACTCGAAGTTTACGAGCGGTGTCCCTCAACCCTCGGCCATTTAGGCTTGCTAATCTGAGTGCCATTCTAGTGCTCTTAGAGTTGGGAACCCAAAACGAACATTGATGCATTTAAGACACCGACAGATGAACCCAGAGAACCTTGTCCCAATTCATTTGAGACGAGACCGTCCGGGGCCACACCGCCAATGTCTAAGGGGAAAGTTAGTTTTAATGCCCTGTAGAGTGTAGGATGGATACGAATAGGGACCCTCCCAACACAAGATTTTTGCAGTAATACTACTTCTTCATCGTTAAAGAAAGCGAGAGGAGGCGATATATTAAAGGCGTTATTCGCTTCCTCCATCATATTCCAAACCCCTTTAGCTTTGTCTCTTGCTCTAACCACAGATAAAAGTCTTTGTGCATCCAAGAAATTTTCCGGGTTGGTAATGTCTTTTTTGTGTACCATCTTTAGTGTAGCTAGGTTTCGGTAGTTCTTCTTATGATGGTTTATCATAAGATTTTCAGTTTCGGGAGTAATTTTACAGACATCCTTGCCTGTGTAGAAAGGGGTCTTCTTTTTCCGAGCCTCTAGCGAGGGACTTCGATGGCGTTTCTGGGATGTGGATGGGGCGGTGGGGGAGGCAGGAGGCGGCATATCGGTCTTCATTGGAGAGGGGGGCGGTGTACTTTTAGGGGTGTTGCACGGGGAACAGAAAGGAGATGGATTGGGGGTAACGGGCTTATCTTTTGATAAGGGGGTCAAATTAGATTCCCTTACTGGTGGGGATGACTTTAATGGTGGGGGTGCACCTTTGGCTGGAGAGCGACGTTCTTTGGCTGGTGGAGTTTTTTTTCCCGTATTAATAGTAGTATCGGCAACCTTTTTTTTTTCCTCGTTTTTTTTTTCTTTTTTTTCCTCAGTTTTGCGCTCCTCGTCGAGAGACTTTTTCAAATTTAGTATTTCTTTGTATTTTTCACCACCAGGATCGTTGCTGGTTTCTATTTCTAGTTGTTCTTCTTCGGTCATTACTTGAGCATATGACTTCGGCGATTTTTTGCCAGTCACGATATTCCAAACGACTTTTTTTGGGGGCGATTCATTTTCGGTGTTGCATAAGTCCTCGAATTCCTCCGGGGTTACAGTTTCAGTTGTTGGCTTTGAGGAGGGAGTCTTCTTCTCCGCTGCAACTTTAGGTGTCAAGTGTTCTAGCACTCTGTTCTTGGGGTTAGGCTGGGCCGGTTTGATCCTTGTTGGGCAAGTGAAAGTTAAATGCCCAACCTCATTGCAAATCCAACAAGCTGGACGTCTTCCAGCCACCACCACAGGTAATTTTTCTCCATTTGCTTCTATGTAGTACGGAACTTTTTTAAAAGCCGACTCGTTAAGCCACACGTCAAAAGACCATGTTCCGTTGAACTTGTCGACCGTAATAGCCGTTATTTCTCCGAACTTAAGTAAAAAGGCGCCTAAGTATTCCCCAGGAACCACAGCCGGAACTTCAAAAACTGAGATAGTCGTTCTCCTTCGACCCATGTATTCCATTCGCAGAATGTAGTCTTTTGTAATTATTTCTTTCTTCGAGAGTTCGATGCAGACTTCCTCGGTCTTAAAGAGGCTATTCCAGGTGTTATAACCTTTACATTTCACGATACGTTCAGCACGTACTCCGGTCGTTGCAATTAATTTTGCGACAGTTTCTTTTGAGGACCTAATCAGTTTTTTGGACTTTCTGTCCACTACGAACATTAATATCGTTTTTTTCTGGAATTCCTCCAACCTTGGTAACTGTATAATTACTCCAGTTTCAGTCACGAAATCCGTGCAGTCTTTTGCCTTGGCGACAAAATCGTCAACGTCAATTTTAAGGGCGGGTGCCTTACTCCAGTCCGTTTTATCAGTAGGCTGAGATGACTTCTCAACCACTTCAGAGGTCTCCGAAGGCGCACAGCTGGCAGTAGCCATGGCCGGAGAACGGTAGAAAAAAATTAACAAACTCCAAATAAATAAAAATATAAGGAGTAAAAAAAAGCAAGCAACAAATTTAACAAATAACGGTAGTAACAATAAATAACAATAATAACAATAATCACGGACTTACTGGCAGAGAAAAAATCACACAGAGCTTTGTTGCTTAGCTAGACAAATAGTGTTTTAACATTCACTCTTAATATACACGAATGTAGAACATTCCATTATTACTCCAAGGGGGAGACAGGCATCAATTATCTTTGTTACTACATGATCAAATCACAAAAAACGGCGAGAAGCGTCAGTGGTGAAAAAATAACCTTCGAAGGGGAATTATTGACGAATATTTCTTTCCAGAATAAGACCGTAAAAGCCAAAATTTTTGTTATGCGAAAATCTAATAACCTTTTTGGAACTGATCTGATTGAAAAGTTTAGCCTATGGGATCTGCCTTTAAGCTCCTTTTGCCAAAAGGTTGAGGATTCGAATGTGGAGGCAGAACAACTCAAGAGGGAATTAAAAGAAAATTTTCCAGACGTATTTTCAGGCGGTCTTGGAAGGTGTACAAAAGCGGTAGCAAAGTTTGAAGTTAAAACAAATGAACTACCTGTGTTCAGAAAGAAAAGAAATGTTCCATACGCCGCTATAGAGTAAATAGACGGTGAATTAGAAAGACTCGAGAACATGGCTGTCATTTCAAAAATTGATCACAGTGAGTGGGCTTCACCTACAGTTTATGTTAAGAAAAAGAACAAGGAGATTCGGGTTTGTGCCGATTTTTCCACAGGCTTGAACAAGGCATTAAAAGATCACCATTACCCTCTTCCAAGCCCTGAAGAAATATTTGCGAAACTGAGTAGAGGAAAATATTTTTCTAAAATCGATCTCAGCGACGCTTATCTTCAAATCCCTGTCGATGAAGAGTGTTTAAAACTGCTATGTATCAATACCCATAAGGGATTATACAAATTTAACCGACTTCCTTTTGGGGTCAAGGTCGCCCCTGCGATTTTTCAACAAATTATGGACATACTGTTAAATGGGATGGATTTCGCAGTAGGGTACCTGGACGATGTGTTAATAAACAGCGTTAGCAAAGAACAACACAAGACTCATGTAAACCAAGTATTCAAAAAAATCCAGGATTATGGGTTTAAAATCAAAGATGAGAAATGTACTTTTTTCATGGAAAAAATAAATGGCGATACGGAACATGCCTGCTCCAGAAAATATTGCGTCTCTACAAAGTTTTTTAGTGTTGGCGAATTACTACAATGTGTTCGTACCAAACATGCATAAACTAAGATCACCCTTAAATGAACTGTTAAAGAAGGACCAAAAATGGGTCTGGACGCAAGAGTGCGAAGAAGCGTTTCAGAAAATTAAAGATATCTTAACGTCTGACTTGTTTCTGGCACATTATAATCCCAAGCGCGATATTGTAGTTGCAAGCGATGCCAGCAACTATGGTATAGGAACATACCATATTTGCGAAACTGAGTAGAGGAAAATATTTTTCTAAAATCGATCTCAGCGACGCTTATCTTCAAATCCCTGTCGATGAAGAGTGTTTAAAACTGCTATGTATCAATACCCATAAGGGATTATACAAATTTAACCGACTTCCTTTTGGGGTCAAGGTCGCCCCTGCGATTTTTCAACAAATTATGGACATACTGTTAAATGGGATGGATTTCGCAGTAGGGTACCTGGACGATGTGTTAATAAACAGCGTTAGCAAAGAACAACACAAGACTCATGTAAACCAAGTATTCAAAAAAATCCAGGATTATGGGTTTAAAATCAAAGATGAGAAATGTACTTTTTTCATGGAAAAAATAAATGGCGATACGGAACATGCCTGCTCCAGAAAATATTGCGTCTCTACAAAGTTTTTTAGTGTTGGCGAATTACTACAATGTGTTCGTACCAAACATGCATAAACTAAGATCACCCTTAAATGAACTGTTAAAGAAGGACCAAAAATGGGTCTGGACGCAAGAGTGCGAAGAAGCGTTTCAGAAAATTAAAGATATCTTAACGTCTGACTTGTTTCTGGCACATTATAATCCCAAGCGCGATATTGTAGTTGCAAGCGATGCCAGCAACTATGGTATAGGAACATGCATATTGCACAAAATGGATGATGGAAAATTAAAACCCATAGCCCATGCATCCCGAACACTTCTACCAGCCGAAAAAAACTACTCTCAAATTGAGAAAGAGGCTCTAAGCATTATATTTCATCGTTTCCTGCACGGTAGACAATTTCTGTTACAAACAGACCACAACCCCTTATTAACGATTTTCGGATCGAAAAAGGGACTACCACAACACACTACGAATAGACTCCAAAGATGGGGTACCATTCTTCTTAACTACAATTTTCAAATGGAGTATGTACCATCTAAGAAATTTGGTCATGCAGACGGGTTATCAAGGTTGATACCTAAGCAGACAGAACCATTGGAGGATATGGTGATAGCAGCCATTCAAGCGGAAGCTGAAGTAAAAAATACGTTATGTGACACAATAAGAGAACTTCCAGTAACGCTTGATGAGATTAAGAGTAAGGCAGAGGTGGATGAATTTATCATAAGCACGAAAGAAAAAATCAACAATAGCCAACTAGATGATGGAATTTATTCAATTTGCGACAACGTCCTGTTATATAGCGACAGGGTTGTAATTCCTATGACATTACAGAAAAGAATGCTCAATGAATTCCATGTAGGACATCCAGGCATATCGAGAATGAAAAGCCTTATGCGCTCTTTCGTTTACTGGCCAAACATGGATAAGCATATCGAAGAAAAAGTCAGGGAGTGTAGAGGATGCGCCTTAGCTACGAAAGCTCCCCCAACTCAATTCGGATCGTGGACTAAACCGGACCGACCTTGGTCTAGAATTCACTTAGATTTTGCGGGACCACTGGATGGGTTCTACTATCTCATTGTTGTAGACAGCCTAGCTAAGTTGCCGGAAGTACTAAAATGCAAGAACCCCACATCCGAGGCAGCTATCAACTTCCTATACGAACTATTCGCTAGGTTTGGAGTAGTAGACTGCATTGTCACCGACAATGGTACTCAATTCACGTCTACTGAATTTAAACACCTTTGCGAGGATCATCTCATCGAGCATATAACAATTCCTCCATACCATCCAAGAAGCAATGGACAGACGGAGAGATTCGTTGACACATTCAAGAGAGCTCTGAAAAAAGCTAGTGGATCACCGACGGATAAGTCAATCCAACAGTTTCTGCAGGTTTACAGAGTCACTCCGAATGCAAACATCGAAACGTCGAAGACACCTGCTGAGGTCATGTTCGGACGCAAGGTTAGATCGATTTTCCACAAGTTGTTACCAAACCAGGATAGGGCAAATATAAAAAGAACGATAACAAAAAAACGGTATAAAGTTGGCGAAAAAGTTTTTTATAAGATCTACAGAAACAATAGGACTTTCTGGGAGTCCGGCACTGTGGATAAACAAATAGGCAACATGGTCTATATGATTAAGGGACCAGATTTCGTGCACAAACGTCACACTAACCAAATCCGGAAAAGATATTCGAACAGTGAGGTGACCAGATCGCCCGAGGAGGACATCATGGATGCAGTGTTTGATACTTTTCAGGTGCCCATACTAGAGACTGCTCCTGAGATTAGGAGATCAAATAGAAAACGGAAATCGACTGAGTTGATGATGGTGATTCCCAAACAAAAACGTTATTAATCCCCAGAGGGGATATTTTCAAAGGGGGGTGTTACACCGGCCGTTCTTACACAGGAGAAACAACACCGGTTGTCACTATAAATAGTGCGAGTTACCAGAGACACAAGACAAAGCACAGTCTTGTAACTGTCTAGCCAAGAGCTAGTCACTTTCTTACTTTGTTAATACACTTGTTAAACCAACCCTCGACTTGACTTCCTTTATTTATTATTTACTGTGGAACAACTTCACAACAGTTACCCATGGGATTTAGTGTTCTTTTTTCTATTAATTCTTTCTTCTATTCATTCTTTCTTCCATCTTTTTATTTTATCTCTTTTTTGGTTCACTTTTAATCTGCTTCGCTGATCGTCCGTAGGTATGTCAGCAAAATATCTGAGCTGCATGGCATTGTCATACAATCCGAACACTCTCCTGGATCCCTTATTCCATTAAGCATGCATTCTTTCGCTATTGCGTTAGTTAGAGTATCATTCGTCCGAAACTGCCTTTAAGTGGTGATAACTTATGCAAGTGCCTCCTCATCATAGCAACATTTAATCGCCAATTCACTTTCAACTATTTTACTGTTGTCACGTGCTTCACCTTTTCGCGCAGCTTCAATCGTTGCGTGACTTTTTAGGGGAGGCAATCTAGCTGTGTATGCATCCTTCTTTCATTGTTTTAAATTTGTTCTTATGATATATAAGGACAAATTCAAAACAGAAAAATATTAATAGTTTTATTATTATTGCTTATAATTCTTCCCCTTCAGATTCTGTTTGTATTTGGTTGATTGAATGAGTGTATTTGTTGGAATTAAGCTGTGTTTGTTTTAATATTATTTGTTATGGTGTAATAATATTTATTTTTATATGAGTTTTGTTGTGATTGATTTGTTTATATTAGATATGGACGAGTTCGTTTTACATATTGACCTTCTTGTGTAATTATTAGATAGGATCTAGATGTGTCTAACACGTCACTCAATAAGTCCCGGGCTTAACTAATAAAAAAAACTTTAGGCAAAATTTGACTTTATTCATTCTTTCTCGAGTTATACACTGACTCCAATACTTCTCTACTAATTTGATGCCATTTTGTGTAGAATAATTTGTCTTTGGCCTAAAAATACGCATAAGTTTCCGATATCACTTCTTCGTTGGAGCCAAATCACTTTCCCTGGAGCATTCTTTAGAGGTCTGAAAACAGTCAGGACAGATCTTGAGAATAAAGTAGGTGTGGAAGCAATTCTCAGTGCAATTCATGTAGTTTTTCCATTGTTGCGATCGAATTGTGACACGGTGCATGGTCTTGGTAAATGAGTACCCTTTTTCTTTTTCATTTGTGACCATTTTTTTGACGATTTTTCCTTCAAACGCACCAATAATATTCACTATCGATGGTTCTTCTTTTCTCGGGGTAATCGATTAACAAAATACCTTGCGCATCCCAAAATACGGAGGTGAAAAACCTTGTCAGCTGATATTTATGTCTTCGGTCACTTTGGACGGCTTTCACCTGCTGCTCTCTACTCAACTGATTTGACTACGGAGTGAAGTGGTGGATCCATGTTTCATCCATTGTAATATATTGATGCAAAACTCTTTTTTGTTGCGTTGAAACAAACGCTTCAAACAACGCTCTGAAATTGTCAACGCGTGTTTTTGATCGACTGTGAGCAAACGTGTCACACATTTTGAACATTGACAAATTATCATGCAAAATGGTGAACGGATTGACTTTTGATATCGTCAACTCCGATGCACTAAAACGAGTTTGTGGACTTTTTAAAATGTTTTCCGGTACAACTACTGAATTAAGGCGAACTCAGCATTCAACATCGTTTGTACGACCACGTTGTCAACATACCACTTTTGAACCGATGGTTGTACGACCACGTTGTCAACATACCACTTTTGAACCGATGGTTGTACGACCACGTTGTCAACATACCACTTTTGAACCGATGTTTGTACGACCACGTTGTCAACATATCACCTTTGAACCGATGTTTGTACGACCACGTTGTCAACATACCACCTTTGAACCGATGTTTGTACGAGCACGTTGTCAACATACCACTTTTGAACCGATGGTTGTACGACCACGTTTTCAACATACCACTTTTGAACCGATGGTTGTACGACCACGTTTTCAACATACCACTTTTGAACCGATGGTTGTACGACCACGTTGTCAACATACCACTTTTGAACCGATGGTTGTACGACCACGTTTTCAACATACCACTTTTGAACCGATGTTTGTACGACCACGTTTTCAACATACCACTTTTGAACCGATGTTTGTACGACCACGTTGTCAACATACCACTTTTGAACCGATGGTTGTACGACCACGTTGTCAACATACCACTTTTGAACCGATGGTTGTACGACCACGTTGTCAACATACCACCTTTGAACCGATGTTTTTGACGGAGTCTGAATGACACTTATCAAGCCATTGCTTTGCTTGAACAGTATTTTTCTCATCAGAATACAATTGAGATATTCAGATATTCAGATATTCCGATATTTCCATTGTTTTGAAAATTTGCAACAGTAGCTTCAATTTAAAAACTGTAATGGCACATGCAATTTGAAAGTTAGTACTTTATATTTTTATAAAGTAATCATATGGATATTTTATTAGTGACGACATCCATATTTCATTGTCAAAGCAAGATGCTACCTCAAGGATAGAGCAATTCATTTTAACTGAGGCAAAACGGTGAGGATAGAAGCGGTGGTGGTGAAATGAAGCTCGCTTGTAGATGTATTAAATGTAAGAAGCCACTTTTTACCCATTGCACCACGTACTCCAGCTCGGAAGAAAGAGAATCAATAAGGTCTTGATCACCAATGCTCTTTGAAGTGTTGCTATAGACAGTTGTGTCGTCAGCATAGATGTCAGCAAATGATCCCAAAATATGACTCAGAAGATCATTGATGAACATCAGTAAGAGGCATGGCCCCACAATGGATCCTTGACTTTATATGTCCATCAACTACTACTTTTATAGATCTATCAGAGAGAAAAAATTTGATGGTTTCGAAGACATTTCCAAATAATCCATAGCTAGAACGCTTGTGAAGCAAATATGAACCCCACACGTGCCTCTCTCTGCGCCGTGGGGATCGTTGGCAACTACACACACACACGTGTATGCTATCCTGGTCGCGGTGCCAATGTGTGAACCCCACTTGCGCGCACAGTCTTGCCAGACCGTGAATACACTTCAGCCGATCGTCGTAGTGGCAATACAAAAATATGTCGATCGAAATTCCTCTAGGCCGGGATGGCGACGATTATGATGATGACTTCGTCGATCTCGTCGTCTCGTCCAACTCCCACGTTGAAACTGTTTATATCAGCAAGCGATCACTGAGTGAACAGCAATCGGTTGGCTCTGTGAGGGCGAAATATGATTCAAAGCAGAACAAAAGGAAAAGAACAATGTTCAACAACTCGGTCGGGGTTTTTGTATGGAAGAGTAATTATTAACACAAATAAAAAAGATTTGATTTTACATTGTATTAATGTCTACCGTACTTGTAAAAGTTGGTTGCTCTGAGTTATCTCGTTGGATCTGTGTGTGTGTGTAAATTCGTTTACAAGTAATGGTTTAGTTGCAAATTAACTGGCTAAGGAAACGATGGTGGGGATCGTCCGGTGCCTCGGGCACGTCAGATCCTAATGACGTCTCTACTCGTTCTGTTCTCTCGTGGTTCTGTTCTGTCGTGCGTCAAAACGCACAGTCTCTTATTGAAGATGTCTATCGTCACACCCACTTCCTCTGCCATATTTCTCTCTGCGTCTCTTCCTCTCTCAGGGGGTGGGGACAGGCGCCTCCTCCCCTGTTTCTAAAATAAAATGGAATTCCCTTTCTGGCATAACTTTATCATAAAAACAATTGTCTTCTCATTCTCGTCGTGTGGGCCGGAGGCTGTCTGCCGTAATTAACGATGACAGGCCTAAATGATTAAATGCCAAGTTAAGGCAGACCCTCCGGAATCTCAAACCAAAAGCGTATCACTCACTCAAACAGCTATATGTCTTTGTGGACATTTATTAGAATTAACGCTAAGATCATGTACTTTTCTTAATCTTTAACTTAACATCTGGACACTCTCTTCTTTTGTGTGGTGGATCGGTACTGACTTCCAAATACGACACTGCCAAACAGACCGGCGCCTTTTTTCCGTTGCTTGAATAAGCTCGTTTCCACGTCGAATATATACTAGTTTTATAATTCCACTTCGTCTCTACGCAGGGCCTAGCATCATCACCAAGATGCATATGTTTTCGCGCAAAAATGAACCACTGTATAGTGTAGTTTTTATCAAGAACATTTTATTCTTTGTGGATTTTTCTGATGATTTTGTAGTGTTGCAGAAACGATATTGACATGAAAATGTTGTTTTGCAAATGAAACGGACAGTTAAAAATACATCATACAGAAATGTTATGTTTTTTGAAAATCTGAACAAAAAATAATAATTAAAACATGGTTATTGGAATATAAAATGAACCTCACACACACACACACACACATATATATATACATATTATCATCGTATTTATATATATATATATTCATATTTTCATATATATACATACATATATATTTCCATATTTTCATCATATATATATATATATATATATATATATATATATATATATATATATATATATATATATATTCATCATATGTATATATATACTAGCAAATATATGCCCCCCTCCGGTCGCATATTTTAGTTTGTTAAAAGCAGAACAGATACTACACTACCTCCACACCTCTCAAAAAGGGGAGGTAATGCCTGGGAGGATGGTATCATGATAAAAACAGCTACAACACTACCATAAAAAAGTAGGAGGTAATGCTTGGGAGGATGGTATTATGACAACAAAACAGGTACTATACTACCTCCACACCTCTCAAAAAAGAAAGTAATGCCTGGGAGGTTGGTATCATGACAACAGAACAGATACTACACTACTTCAACACTACTCAAAAAAAGGATATGGTAATGCCTGGGAGGATAGTATTATGACAACAGAACAGATACTACACTACATTCACACCGCTAAAAAAAGAAGCAGGTAATGCCTGGGAGGGTTGTATCATGGAAGCCGAACAAATACTACACTTCCTCCACACTTCTAAAAAAGAGGAGGTAATGCCTGGGAGGATGGTATCATGGAAGCAGAACAGATACTACATTACCTCCACACCTCTCAAAAATGGAGGAGGTAATGCCTGGGGGGATCGTATCATGACAACAGACCAGATACTACACTACCCCCACACTCACACCTCTTAAAGGTGGCGGTAATGCCTGGGATGATGGTATCATGACAACATAACAGATACTACACTACCTCTACACCTCTCAAAAAGGGGGTAATGCCTGGGAGGATGGTAACATGACAACAAAACAGATACTACATTACTGCCACAGCTAAAAAAAGGAGGAGGTAATTTCTGTGAGGATCGTATCATGACAACAGAACAGATACTACACTACCTCCACTACTCTAAAAAAAGGAGGACGTAATGCCTTGGAAGATTATATCATTAAAACAGGACAGATACTACACTACCTCCACACCTCTTAAAAAAGGAAGAGGTAATGCCTGGGAGGATGGTATCATGACAACATAACAGTTACTACACTATGCCTCTGAATTGAGCATTTAAATATAGTACATTAGTCTGAAATAGTATATACTATGATAATCGACTCTCCCGTCGATTTTGACGTATGAGTACCTCGCAATGGGCTGGCTGCGCGTGTAATTGTGAAGCAAGGGTTGCGCAATCAGCAACAACACCTTTTCTGAGTCGACACTGCTTGATTCCAATGGCAAACAGTTCAAGACGACTGGAAACAATTCCGAAATAAGCAGAGAGCACATACAGCAGCTGGTATTCCCGAATAGTCACCAATTCAGTACTGTCCAGGCTCGACGTCGCTTAACTTCGGTGATCTAACGGGAACCAGTGTGACAACGTGACTGTGTCGTATATATATTGTGGCGTACTTATTATGAAATAGTATAGGGTTGACATCAGACAGACAGACAGACAGACAGATACATGATATTCATTATTAATATATATATATATATATATATATATATATATATATATATATATATATATATATATATATATATATATATATGAAGCAATCCAACAAAAGATATAAGCGTCAACTAATATCTTATAATTAGTGAAACATCCGGATGAAGCTCAATATACTGGATAGAGCTTTAATATTATAATATAAAATGAAGTAATAAAATAAGGTGTCAATCAAATTTTATTAGAATTCAAAGTTCAAGCAAAGCATCCTTAAGTCCTTAGCTCATGAGTTTTCAAAGATAATTCTTCTCTTCAGAGGACCATTACCGCAGTTATACTACTACAGGTAATAAAATTACGCTTTGAAAATATATAAAATTATATACACAAATACATAAAATACATAACATCAAATATATCAACCCAAAAACATACTTTTTTGTTGAATCTATACAATCCATCCAGGTCATACAAATTGAAAAACATAATCAGGAAAGACATTCAGAGGGTTGACCGAGGATTACTCCAAGTTATAAATAGCAGTCCATATACGGGAAATTGAAGGAGCTGACAAAGTTATCCAGTCGCGAAATGTGTCAATAATCGATGAAGTGAAAAGTATTCAATGTTAATGCAACGATAAATAAATCAAATAATATAGAAAGTTCAATAAACTCACTTAAAATTCCAAAATCCTGATATGGACAACCCAAATCAAGTCAAAATTCGTTGTTCAATTAGAAAATCCGCTAAATCCGAATTGAGCAAAAATAAGACTGAATCCCGGTCGCATCTTGCAAGCAGAGCGAAAAAATAAGTAATCTTCTCTCCCCAGCGATTCAACCAGATATGACAAATCCCTAACGAACAGAAGGCGATATTAAATTGTCTACTTCTCTGATGACTTTAATAGATCGGAAATTATGTGGAAAGCAAAACATCCTGTTTAGGCCCGCTTGATAAACTTAACGAAGAAAGCAACATAAAACCCCGCCATCCAACACCGCCAAGATTGGATACTACCTGTCTGGGTCAAGTGAGAAGATTCTATGTCAAAGGGGAAAGGGGGTAAGAAGTTAAAAGAAAAGGGAGTTAGGAAATTTAGGTCAGATGGTGTAATCACGTATACATACCCAAATTATTACTTAAAATCTAGCTTACAGTAAAAACCGATTTCACAAATCTCATCCTATCAAATAATCTAGAATATTTATGAAATTAAAATTTACGAAGTTATTAAATTCCAATAATTGAATAGTTTAATTTAAGATTTAATTTTATCAGATTAGAAATTATTAAAGTGTTTAATAGTTTAATTTAAGATTCAATCCTGTCAGCTCAGGAATTCTAATTCAAGGTTTAATTTTCCCCAATTAAAAAGTTTAACTTGATTTAAGGTTTAATTTTTCCTAATTAAGATTTAATTTTCCCAATTACGAAGTTATCAAAATAATTAGGACTTAATAATTTAATAGTTTAATTTAAGATTTAATTTTATCAGATTAGGAAGTTTAATTTAAGGTTTAGTTTGCCCAATCAAGAAGTTTAATCTAAATTAGGGTTTAATTTTTCCTAATTAAGAAGTTGTAAATATATTTAAGGTTTAATTTTTCCTAATTAAGAAGTTGTAAAGATATTTAGAATCTGAAAATTTACGTATATAAACTTTTACAACCTCAGAGTCTAAATCCTTTAGGCAAAGAAGATTAAAAAGGACCCATCTCGAAGATTGGACAGCCCCGGTCTCATTGCTCACCACATCAGCTACGGCAAGACTGGTGGTAGTTTCTATATTGCATATTTGAATTTCCTTCCATGTCGACATTTGGAGACTAATTCATTTCTAGAATTTATCAGATTTAAATGTTTAGGTGCAGTAGCTATCATTACGGCTTCAAAATTGCATAGACCACAAGATCTGGATCCTGGGCTATAGGAGTTTGATTTTTTTAGGATGGACCAAGTATGTTTTTGGGTTGATATATTTGATGTTATGTATTTTTATGTATTTGTGTATATAATTTTATATATTTTCAAAGCTTAATTTTATTACCTGTAGTAGTATAACTGCGGTAATGGTCCTCTGAAGAGAAGAATTATCTTTGAAAACTCATGAGCTAAGGACTTAAGGATGCTTTGCTTGAACTTTGAATTCTAATAAAATTTGATTGACACCTTATTTTATTACTTCATTTTATAATATATATATATATATATATATATATATATATATATATATGATAGAAATATATATATATATACTCCTTTTTAAAATGTATTATTTTATATATGCAAGATATATTTATTCTCTCTCTCTCTCTCTCTATATATATATATATATATATATATACATATATATATATATATATATATATATATATATATATATATATATATATATATATATATATATATATATATATATATATATATATACGAAGGTTTATAACTAAAAGATAACTTTTAGAGAATTAGACCTATTGTGAGATCAGGAAAGCTCAATATACTGAATAGAGCAAAAATAAGGTGAGTCAATGAAAAATAGTTAGACCTGTAAATGGAAACAGATCGATATCTTCAGTTGTTCAGAACAAGGAGCATTTAGTAAATAAAAATATTTATTCTTCTTATCGATCTGTTTCCATTTACAGGTCTAACTATTTTTCATTGACTCACCTTATATATATATATATATATATATATATATATATATATATATATATATATTAATCTATCTATTTTCATCTCTCTCTCTTTCTTCTAATATTTAAAATTAAATTCTTTAGAAGTTAACCTTACAAATCAAAGTTTGATTCTTACTAGCCATATTTTATTCGTTATTGTTGTACCATATTATTTGCAATAATTCCATATTACCAGACCTCCGGGCCAATATAAGTATTTTTGACAGAAATTAAAGCGAAGTACCGCTTTAATTTCTGTCAAAAATACTTACATTGGCTTGGTGGTCTGGTAATATGGAAACTTTTTTAACTAAAAAAGCAGACTACGATATTAATAAAAACAATTTCTACATTGCTCTATCTATTTTTGTTAACAGATAAACAATTATGTATATAATTAACTCTTACACTATTTCTTGCATTTATATATTTAATGATATTTGTAAGTAATATATTTTCATTCAGCAAACAAAAAACTTACATCGTTGTTTAAATGACGTAAGCGGTTGAACAGTATTCCAGAATAATAGAAATCGACACTATAACGGGTAAGCTTATTCTTATTTCAGAATGAATAAACAGAGACAGAAAAATATTTGTTTCTATTCCTGCGAAACTGTAAAAAGAAAACAAGTTTATACATTATTTATTTTAAATATAAAACAACATAAGCGTTGACGATCAATATTAAACACAATTTAAATAAAACAGAAGAAAAAACGAGCGACAACTTTGATTTCAAATAGAAATTTAATTAAAAAAACAGCAGCAAAATTGATTAATTTTCAATTAGTTTTACTGTTTATGGATCCCTTAACACACACGTGCGTGCACGCACACATACAGGTCCAAAAGAAAAACGTGGGGTTGCCGCCGTTTTCTCTGTCACATGACATATTAATCGTATAAGAATGTCACCATTGCATTCATGGCAGACTTATAATGGCAAATGCTACAGCGAAAAAGTGGGGAAAATATGGGGAATTAGAATGTGCTGCTCTGGTGGTAAAGTACAGGTGCTGTTGTTTTCAGAAAGACCAGAACCTTTTAAAATGCTGTTACTAGACATAGCCCCTAATTTCAGAACTTCTTAAAATATATTCATTCTCATAAATGCGAATTCCGAATGACATGCTGCCACATCTGGGGAGGTGCCGCCTGCGGCGCTCTTTCTTGACTTGTCAGGCTACAACATCGACTTCGTAATCTTTTGTTCTCACAGAAGAGACGCTGATAGTCTTTCTCTGCTCTATATCTTTTTATCTTCATAAAAGATTCTCGGCTGAGATTTAATCTCTGGTTCTCCTTCACAACAAGAATTTGTTGTTTTACTCCCACATCTGCAACGAACTTTACTTTCGTTCTCCGTGTGCCTATCTTCAAACAGAATTTCCATAAACACAGTTTCTTTCTAAGAACTTCCAATCTGTGGACCACATGACTATGGGACTACTTCCTTGAAGACTACAACATGGTCGTTTTCGCATTCAATGTCAACAAATACATAAACCGTCTTTATAAAAATTGAAATTTTATGAAGGAGAGTAGAAAGTTGACCTTGGATTTACTTTCGATAGCCTCGTAACTATCGTTTCCCTTATTTTGTCCTTTTAGACATCAAAATATCAAAATAATTATTTTGTCCTTTTACACATAAAAATATCAAAATAATATCAAAATAATATCAAAATAATATCAAAATAATTATTTTGTCCTTTTAGACATAAAAATATCAAAATAATTATTTTATCCTTTTAGACATAAAAATATCAAAATAATATCAAAATAATATCAAAATAATTATTTTGTCCTTTTAGACATAAAAATATCAAAATAATTATTTTGTCCTTTTAGACATAAAAATATCAAAATAATATCAAAATAATATCAAAATGATATCAAAATAATTATTTTGTCCTTTTAGACATAAAAATATCAAAATAATTATTTTGTCCTTTTAGACATAAAAATATCAAAATAATATCAAAATAATATCAAAATAATATCAAAATAATTATTTTGTCCTTTTAGACATAAAAATATCAAAATAATTATTTTGTCCTTTTAGACATAAAAATATCAAAATAATATCAAAATAATATCAAAATAATATCAAAATAATTATTTTGTCCTTTTAGACATAAAAATATCAAAATAATTATTTTGTCCTTTTAGACATAAAAATATCAAAATAATATCAAAATAATATCAAAATAATTATTTTGTCCTTTTAGACATAAAAATATCAAAATAATATCAAAATAATATCAAAATAATATAAAAATAATTATTTTGTCCTTTTAGACATAAAAATATCAAAATAATTATTTTGTCCTTTTAGACATAAAAATATCAAAATAATATCAAAATAATATCAAAATAATATCAAAATAATTATTTTGTCCTTTTAGACATAAAAATATCAAAATAATTATTTTGTCCTTTTAGACATAAAAATATCAAAATAATATCAAAATAATATCAAAATAATATCAAAATAATTATTTTGTCCTTTTAGACATAAAAATATCAAAATAATATCAAAATAATATCAAAATAATATCAAAATAATTATTTTGTCCTTTTACACATCAAAATAATATCAAAATAATTATTTTGTCCTTTTAGACATAAAAATATCAAAATAATATCAAAATAATATCAAAATAATATCAAAATAATTATTTTGTCCTTTTAGACATAAAAATATCAAAATAATTATTTTGTCCTTTTAAACATAAAAATATCAAAATAATATCAAAATAATATCAAAATAATATCAAAATAATTATTTTGTCCTTTTAGACATAAAAATATCAAAATAATTATTTTGTCCTTTTAGACATAAAAATATCAAAATAATATCAAAATAATATCAAAATAATATAAAAATAATTATTTTGTCCTTTTAGACATAAAAATATCAAAATAATTATTTTGTCCTTTTAGACATAAAAATATCAAAATAATATCAAAATAATATCAAAATAATATCAAAATAATTATTTTGTCCTTTTAGACATAAAAATATCAAAATAATATCAAAATAATATCAAAATAATTATTTTGTCCTTTTAGACATAAAAATATCAAAATAATATCCATGTCCATATATGAACATGGATATTATTTTGATATTCCTCAAATTGGAACAAACTTATGATCCGCCCAAATCAATCCAATGCACTGCACCGTTTCAAGAATGTATTTATAAATATTGTCTGCAGTTGACATATTTGCAAAACATGATTCTGAAAGACTGCGTTATATTAGAGTATATCATCATTGTTTATATCGTCTCTTAAATGGTTGTTTATACAACCATTTAAGAGACGATATAAACAATGATGAAACTGTGGCAGGATTTGGACGTTTATACATCTTACTATCAAATCAGACAGGAAGTTCTATGCGATATGAATGAGAAACTCAGGATGCAATGACTTATGTTGGACATTTTCGATGTCCGGACCTTTTTATATTTTTCACCTGCAACTCAACGTGGGCAGCGGAATTATTCATAGGACGAATAAACAAACATCGTCACAACTTGACTTTCCAGTGATTCGAAAGGGTACATCTTATTTCTTTTTAGATAAGGTTCAGTATTATAATACCGTGATTTTAATTTTCGTAAGAGGACATATAATTGATTCCAAAATCTTCTGTATATCTGTTCTGTTTACGTATATATATATATATATATATATATATATATATATATATATATATATATATATATATATATATATATATATATATATATATATATATATATATATATATATATATATATATATTGCGAGATCCAACACAGTTTGTTAAAATGAAATTCTTTGTATTGAACTCACTTAATAATAATTACGTACAATTTTCCCCTTTCGCTTGTTAAGTTGAGTGTTTTGGTTCTTGGTCTACTTACTGAAAAATGAGGAAGGATCCATATTCATCGTAGTGGCATTTTCTCGTTTTGCGCACGTCCCCTTAGCGTCGCGTCGAGTTAGCAAATACAATGTTTTGCCACTGGGTTACCATATAAATTAGTGTAGTCGTTGCGTTGCGCGAGAAAATAGGCCACTTACCATAGAAATGTACTTTCGAGGATGTTCATTCTTAGTTAATAACATTATACGAACGTTTCAATGTTATTTTTACATTTAATTTCTATTGAATTTTCTTTTTAATTAAAATTTAATTTATCTTTTAATTATTAGTCAAATCCAGAACCGGTTATTCACAAAATATTCGTTTACTCTTCTAATTAAACGCTAATCTTCTCGAAAATAATACCCATAAAATTTACTTTATTTACAAACAAATAGTAGCTTCCTTCCAGTGTTTTTGTATAAACCCTCCACAAATTTGAAAATGCAAAATACAGAAATACGCTAGTTATTTATAATGATGTTTACAAAAAATATTAATTACTAGAAGAACAGTTTCAAATACGTTTGTAATAATATTTAGTTAAAACTCTACAAATAAAATTTGAAAGAAGGAGGATTATTCACTTGAAAGAACTGAACTTTCGTTCGGATATAAAATTCCCACAAAACGTTTGTTTAATTTTATTGAAGTAATTACTCAGGCTAACTGCGAAATGTGAAAGTCTGTCATCAATTTCATAAGCAAATATTTTGTTTAATGTTCGACTCCTACTTCTTAAAACTATTAGTTATTATTGTAGGTACGTGCAAAATCAATGGCCGATTCCCAAAATGTAAAATCATTTTTACCCCCCCCCCCCCTTCACTTAAAAATTCACTAAAATTCATGAAATCAACCAATCTTAATTAAATTTTCAATATTTATTAATCAACAATCACGGAATATAATGAAACCATTATTTTTTTTGAAATCTTAGAGAAAATGTATTATTTTTTAAAAACAAAATACACCTTTACTAAAGTTATATTTTTATATATTAATAAAAAAAAATGCATTATTTTTTTTCGTTTTTTATGAAAATAAAGCATTGTAGATGTTAACAATTAAAAAAAATGTTTTTAAATATATTTTATATATTACGAAAAAGGCCCCTAAATACCGTGTTAACAAAATCACTATAACTCGAAGAAAAATTAATTTTTTGAATTAGCGATATTATTATTGAATAAAGCATTGTTTAATCAATATTTTCACCAAAAATAATATAATTGCAAAAATATTTCATGTGATTTTAATGATTAGTTTCTGGAAAAATAAAAAATGCGACGTTCATGTATGAAAGGGAAATATAAATTTCCCTTTCATACATGAACGTGGCATCATCAGCGCAAGAAATTTTTTTATAATCTTGAAAATAAACCAAAAATTGACAAATTTGAGACCCAGGAACTTAACTAAAAAAAGAATTTTAAAAATTGTATAATTTCTACTAACGATTCACTTTGATTGGTAATCTGTAATAACCAGCTCACTTTTACATCGCCCTCAAATTTTTTTTTTTAGAGATTCAACCATTTCGTTAATTTCACAATCTATCGTCAATTATTTGGAAAGATTTGCATTTGTTTTGTCTTTTTTTCATTAATAAATATTCAAGAAGTTAAAAACAATTATTTATTAATAAATAAAGAGAATTCAAACATGACATTTTCTTTCAAAATTGAATTCTGTTTATCAATAAATAACTGTCTTAACTTTTTTTCAATGAATAAATTGTCAGTGTAGTCATTGACTTTAATTTACTTTTTCACACTTAAAATTGAAAAAATACACTTTATTTTAAAAAGAATCAATGTAATTTATCGTTACGACACATTAAGAATAAATCGAGTAACTAAAGTTTTAAATCATGTAAAAAAAATGATAAAATTGACGCAGTTCGTAACGTAAAAATAATTTTTAACATTTAAAAAAAAGTTTTATTTCAAATTCTAAGGAAAAAGATTGGTAAACAGACGTCATCAATAATTTCAGAGTATTACTAAATTAAAAACTAATACCAAGTTAAATATGAACCTTTTTAGTTAAAAATAAAATAAGATCTTAATTGCGTAAACTCACAAATGTTTTAATTAATAAGCATTTCCTTTTTTATTATAGCAAAATAAGGGTACTTAAATTTGTTTATAACCTTAAAAAGAATAAAGAAATTAATGGATAATAATTTTTCAACTTCTATAAACTATTACAAAACCATTTTTATATATAAAGATAAAATTATAAATTATGACATTTTTGTCTTCCATATATTTTGCATACCGATAGTCAATTGGTAAACAAAGTCGTTTGCCGAGTATGTGACGACGGATTTTACTCATTTATGACTTTTGGGGGATAATTTTGCTAATTTTTAGTAAAATGTGGGATTTTTTTTTGTTCAATTCAGTATCTTCTCACTTTAATTTAATAATTATCTTTGAAATAGTTCCCAAAAACTTATATTTATCTTTCAAGGGATTTTTACAAGTAATTTTTTCAAAGTTCAAAATTCACTGAAGTTTTAGGTTTTTCAGCCGCTGTGATTACATATTTCATTATAATCTATTTTTCACACGTAAATATGCAGTTTTTTTTCGTTTAGCGATTAAGCGTTTATCTTTCAAACACAATCAAAGTTTACACAGAAACTAATTAAATAATTAATGATAAGCCCTTTTTAATAAGCATAGTCCGTACAAGAGGCGGCCATTTTTGCACATACCTATATTATTGCTAATTCAAAACATTCACATATATCTCTACCCACTCTTCACGCCATTACTTCTACACATCTTAGTTATATGGATTTCATCTTTTTATATGTCAATGTATATCTGTGAGTGATTGAACTCTGAAAGGTTTTAATAGACAATAGTAACTAATAGCTTTAAGTAGTGGGAGTCGAATATAAAAACAAAGTGCTTATGTAAGGGATGGTAGAATTTCAAATTTCGCCGTTAACCTGATGAATTTAGTCACTGGAATGAACCACAAATGTTTTTGCACAGCTCATTTGCCATGGGTATATTTTTACACTATATTATCATTATTAGAGGTGTTTGATCACTCTTGGAGGCGGATTCCTTCCTTTGTTTCCTTCCACCTTTTTTGTCCCTAGCTAGGCATGGCGATGTAGAGCCCAGTAGGCTGTTGAGGTCGTCTTTCCAACGGGTTTTTGTCTTACCTCTTGGTCTGTTGGAATTTTATTGCTGTTGTATGTTCGATGCAGCTAACTAGTTTCTTGTAAGAAATTCAATAATTCTGAATTACTCGAAAACATCGGTATCGATTATATTGGATATTATTGTTTATTTTTTATGATTCAATTAGATATGTTAAATGGTTTATAAGACATTACTGATTTACACTTTTTTTCACTCCATCAGTAAAAAAAAAAATTGAAAGCACTGAAAAAAGACTAAAAAACAAAACCTGTCTCAAGGAAGTTTTTTTCATAAATATACATAGATATCTATATTATATAAGTGTACATAGATATCTATATCATATAAGTGTACATAGATATCTATATTATATAAGTGTACATAGATATCTATATTATATAAGTGCACATCGATATCTATATTATATAAGTGTACATAGATATCTATATTATATAAGTGTATATAAATATCTATATCATATAAGTGCACATAGATATCTATATTATATAAGTACACATCGATATCTATATCATATAAGTGTACATCGATATCTATATTATATAAATGTACATAGATATCTATATTATATAAGTGTACATAGATATCTATATCATATAAGTGTACATAGATATCTATATCATATAAGTGTACGTAGATATCTATATTATATAAGTGTACATAGATATCTATATTATATAAGTGTACATAAATATCTATATCATATAAGTGTACATAGATATCTATATTATATAAGTGTACATAGATATCTATATTATATAAGTGTACATAGATATCTATATCATATAAGTGTACATAGATATCTATATTATATAAGTGTACGTAGATATCTATATTATATAAGTGTACGTAGATATCTATATTATATAAGTGTACATAGATATCTATATTATATAAGTGTACATAGATATCTATATCATATAAGTGTACATAGATATCTATATTATATAAGTGTACATAGATATCTATATCATATAAGTGTATATAGATATCTATATCATATAAGTGCACATAGATATCTATATTATATAAGTACACATCGATATCTATATTATATAAGTGTACATAGATATCTATATTATATAAATGTACATAGATATCTATATCATATAAGTGTACGTAGATATCTATATTATATAAGTGTACATAAATATCTATATCATATAAGTGTACATAGATATCTATATTATATAAGTGTACACTGTCCATCAAAAATGACGGAAAATAATTATGCTTCACCAGTGTTCTCACTAATATTCATATTCAATAAAACAACGTCTAAATCGGTTAAGTTAATAAAAGAAGAAAGAAAACGTATCAATCGGTATAGAAAGAAGAAAGGAAAAAAAACAACAACGTCTACTGTTGGAAGTGGAGTGAAGTATTTCGTGAAGAATTCATTTAAAGATGGTAGTGGTGTCTTGCTATTTGCTTTCTCCCTTTTTTTCTAAAACCTGTAAATGGTGTCATCCGGCAGTTTTTTTCTCGCTCTCTTTTGTGTGACGGGGTGGACACATTATATAAGTGTACATAGATATCTATATCATATAAGTGTACATAGATATCTATATTATATAAGTGTACATAGATATCTATATCATATAAGTGTATATAGATATCTATATCATATAAGTGCACATAGATATCTATATTATATAAGTGTACATAGATATTTATATTATATAAGTGTACATAGATATCTATATTATATAAGTGTACATAGATATCTATATTATATAAGTGCACATCGATATCTATATCATATAAGTGTACATAGATATCTATATTATATAAGTGTACATAGATATCTATATCATATAAGTGTATATAGATATCTATATCATATAAGTGTACGTAGATATCTATATTATATAAGTGTACATAGATATCTATATCATATAAGTGTATATAGATATCTATATCATATAAGTGTACATAGATATCTATATTATATAAGTGTACATAGATATCTATATTATATAAGTGCACATAGATATCTATATTATATAAGTGCACATCGATATCTATATCATATAAGTGTACATAGATATCTATATTATATAAGTGTACATAGATATCTATATCATATAAGTGTATATAGATATCTATATCATATAAGTGCACATAGATATCTATATTATATAAGTGTACATAGATATTTATATTATATAAGTGTACATAGATATCTATATTATATAAGTGTACATAGATATCTATATCATATAAGTGTATATAGATATCTATATCATATAAGTGCACATAGATATCTATATTATATAAGTGTACATAGATATTTATATTATATAAGTGTACATAGATATCTATATTATATAAGTGTACATAGATATCTATATTATATAAGTGCACATCGATATCTATATCATATAAGTGTACATAGATATCTATATTATATACGTGTACATAGATATCTATATCATATAAGTGTATATAGATATCTATATCATATAAGTGTACGTAGATATCTATATTATATAAGTGTACATAGATATCTATATCATATAAGTGTATATAGATATCTATATCATATAAGTGTACATAGATATCTATATTATATAAGTGTACATAGATATCTATATTATATAAGTGCACATAGATATCTATATTATATAAGTGCACATCGATATCTATATCATATAAGTGTACATAGATATCTATATTATATAAGTGTACATAGATATCTATATCATATAAGTGTATATAGATATCTATATCATATAAGTGCACATAGATATCTATATTATATAAGTGTACATAGATATTTATATTATATAAGTGTACATAGATATCTATATTATATAAGTGTACATAGATATCTATATTATATAAGTGCACATAGATATCTATATTATATAAGTGCACATCGATATCTATATCATATAAGTGTACATAGATATCTATATTATATAAGTGTACATAGATATCTATATCATATAAGTGTATATAGATATCTATATCATATAAGTGCACATAGATATCTATATTATATAAGTGTACATAGATATTTATATTATATAAGTGTACATAGATATCTATATCATATAAGTGCACATAGATATCTATATTATATAAGTGTACATAGATATTTATATTATATAAGTGTACATAGATATCTATATTATATAAGTGTACATAGATATCTATATTATATAAGTGTACATAGATATCTATATCATATAAGTGTACATAGATATCTATATTATATAAGTGTACATAGATATCTATATCATATAAGTGTACATAGATATCTATATCATATAAGTGTACATAGATATCTATATTATATAAGTGTACATCGATATCTATATCATATAAGTGTACATAGATATCTATATTATATAAGTGCACATAGATATCTATATTATATAAGTGCACATCGATATCTATATCATATAAGTGTACATAGATATCTATATTATATAAGTGTACATAGATATTTATATTATATAAGTGTACATAGATATCTATATTATATAAATGTACATAGATATCTATATCATATAAGTGTACATAGATATCTATATTATATAAGTGTACATAGATATCTATATTATATAAGTGTACATAAATATCTATATCATATAAGTGTATATAGATATCTATATCATATAAGTGCACATAGATATCTATATTATATAAGTACACATCGATATCTATATCATATAAGTGCACATAGATATCTATATTATATAAGTGTACATAGATATTTATATTTTATAAGTGTACATAGATATCTATATTATATAAATGTACATAGATATTTATATCATATAAGTGTACATAGATATCTATATTATATAAGTGTACATAGATATCTATATCATATAAGTGCACATAGATATCTATATTATATAAGTGCACATAGATATCTATATTATATAAGTGTACATAGATATCTATATTATATAAGTACACATCGATATCTATATCATATAAGTGTACATAGCTATCTATATTATATAAGTGTACATAGATATCTATATCATATAAGTGTACATAGATATCTATATCATATAAGTGTACATAGATATCTATATTATATAAGTACACATCGATATCTATATTATATAAGTGTACATAGATATCTATATTATATAAGTGTACATAGATATCTATATTATATAAGTGTACATAGATATCTATATTATATAAGTGTACATAGATATCTATATCATATAAGTGTACGTAGATATCTATATTATATAAGTGTACATAGATATCTATATTATATAAGTGTACATAAATATCTATATCATATAAGTGTACATAGATATCTATATTATATAAGTGTACATAGATATCTATATTATATAAGTATACATAGATATCTATATTATATAAGTGTACATAGATATCTATATCATATAAGTGTACATCGATATCTATATCATATAAGTGTACATCGATATCTATATCATATAAGTGTACATCGATATCTATATTATATAAGTGTACATAGATATCTATATTATATAAGTGTACATAGATATCTATATCATATAAGTGTACGTAGATATCTTTATTATATAAGTGTACATAGATATCTATATTATATAAGTGTACATAAATATCTATATCATATAAGTGTACATAGATATCTATATTATATAAGTGTACATAGATATATATATATCATCTAAGTGTACATAGATATCTATATTATATAAGTGTACACTCTCTATCAAAAATGACGGAAAATAATTATGCTTCACCAGTGTTCTCACTAATATTCATATTCAATAAAACAACGTCTTTAAAGTGAAGTATTTCGTGAAGAATTCATTTAAAGATGGTAGTGGTGTCTTGCTATTTGCTTTCTCCCTTTTTTTCTAAAACCTGTAAATGGTGTCATCCGGCAGTTTTTTTCTCGCTCTCTTTTGTGTGACGGGGTGGACATATATATATATATATATATATATATATATATATATATATATATATAGGATTCACTCCTAAAATAATTAACCGATCATTATCAATTTTGGATCACAGTGGCTAGGCGTGAGGGATCTTAATGTAGGCTATATTTAATTTTATTTAGTCTAATTTAAGGAGCATAAAGTGAGTAGAAAGCCCTCCGTGAAAATTTAAATACCGCCGATTTTTATGAAACTTTAACAATAGGTATCAATTAAACATTCCCCAATCTTCAGTTTTTTACAGGATTTTAAGGAATTTTAAGGGGAATACTACGGGCACAACCTATCATTTGAAAAGTCAAATATTTTACATTTGCATTAAATTTGATCTATAGTCATTAGACACCAATAAACAAAAATCCCTGGATTTCAATTTCTTTATAAAACCTTAAATATTAAAGATTTTCTAGAATCAAAACTATGTAATGGAATTTGATAAAAATTAGAACAAGAAGTCTTGGTTTAGTATCATTATATCTTGATTTTAATCTTCGTAAGGGAATATAAAAGTGGTAAAAATTTTCTGTTTGGAGAATTGATTTTACCCATCCTGGAACGGGTATTCATCTAGTCCATATATATATATATATATATATATATATATATATATATATATATATATATATAAGCGTGCGGAAGCTATTCATGTAAATGTGTAGTTTTCATTATATACGTGTCATATGATGTTTAATGGTAGGTTAGAAAACAGACCTGCTCAATGTATACAGGTACACAAATAAAATGTATGTTTTAATTGTTTTTTTTTCCTAGTCTTCTGAAAACCTCAACCTCACGTTTATGATGTACTCCACCCCAAGAAGAGTTGGCCACGCCTTTCTCTCTCCCCCCCCCCCGGCCTTCACCTCCTCGGTAAACTAACCCTACCTTCTCATCTGGTCATGATTTTAGTCTATTCAGGCCCCCACGTGGGAATTCAAAATCTGTTCACCGCTGTCTATTCTGTTTTTCCCCTTCTCTTTTCTCCTATCAATTCTTGTACTTGCGTCTTCTTTTCAATTTTGAGCGGCACGTCTGCTTTTGTAATCGAACGTCAAAGGAATCGGCTACAAGATTGCGCGTATCTTTTGGGGGACGAAAAAGCAGGCAATGGGCAAGCAGAAAGATCAAACTTTGTATCAATGGCTGTTGTTGTTGTTGTTGTCAAGTTGACAAAGTTTTACTTTAGTTTTGAACCGTTCAAAGCGAACAGTTT